>OX352772.1:255845436-255850296 GCA_947095535.1 Poecilobothrus nobilitatus | reverse complement strand
AATAATATTTATAATAAAAATAATAATAATAATTATAATAGTATTAAAAATAATAATAAAAATAATACTGATAACAATAATAATAATATTAAAAATAAAAATAATAATAATAATAATAAAAATAATAATAAAAATAATAAATATAATAATAATAATAATAATCATAATAATAATAATAATAATAATATTAATAATAATAATAATAATAATGATAATAATAACAATATAAATAATAATAAAAATAATAATAATAATAATAATAAAAATAATAACAATAATTAATATAATAATAATAATAATAATATTAATAATTATAATAATAATAATAAAAATAATAATAATAATAAAAATAATAATAATAATGATAATAATAATATTAATAATAAAAATAATAATAATAATAATAAAAATAATAATAATAATAATAATAAAAATAATAATAATAACAATAATAAATATAATAATAATAATCATAATAATAATAATATTAATAATCATAATAATAATAATAATAATAAAAATAATATTAATAATAATAATAATGATAATAATAATAATAATATTAATAGTTAATAGTTAATAGTAACTTTATTGTGTCAATTTTTACTTTTACAATATTTTACAATATTTCATTTCTTAAAAACTAATTACAATTAAATTTACTAAGCTATGTATATAGTTTGGCTTAGTGGTTCTTTTGAATTTTTTTTTTTCTTCATTTCGTTCTTACGATACAATTGTTAAACTTTTACTTGTAATTTTAATAGTATTACAATTTGTTATTTTTGCTTTAAAGAATTACTTGCACCCGGTATTTCTAATATATAATTATGCTTTAAGCTGACTAGATTATAAATAAAACAAAAAAAAAAAAAAAAATAAAATAAAATAAAATAAAAATACATATAAATCCAATTTGAACATTGATCTAAAGTAAATTCTTTCTTTAAATTTACCAATTTTCTTTGTTTTCTATATAATTAAAATTCTTTTCTCTCTTTTTATTTATTTATCTCTTTTTTTTCAATTAACTTCTATGATTAAGTTTAGTATTCATATCATAACAATAAAATTCTGATAAATGTTTAATATTTATTGGTTCAAAAAATTTTTGTTGGTTTTGAACATTTAATATAACAAATGGTGATAAATAATAATGCTGATTAATAGTATCACTAATGTGATCTTCATGTATATTTCTGATTAAAACATTAATATGATTTTCTGTTTTAGCAAGATATTTTTTAGTTAACAATGTCGCATAATATATTATAGGCTTAATGTTGGCTGCCTCATATATGAATCTGTTAGAATACCTTTTATTTACATTTTCAAAATATTTATTTGTACAGTTTCGTAGTATTTTTCTTTCAAAAATTTGTATTTTTTGCGCTAAGCTAGGTGATAATGTAAACCAAATTGGAAACCCATAACATAACACAGGCCTTATAATTTGTTTATAAATTAAAAGTTTAGTTTTTGTTGATAAATCCCTATATCTTAAAAGTGGTTTCAATTTGGATGTTGTATTAACAGCTTTTGTAAGAATTTTTTTAGCATGTTCATTAAATTTGAATAAATTATTAAAATTAATACCTAAATACTTTAGGCTATTTTTTGGGGAAACTAAATGTGAATTTAATTCAAGTTTTATTCTTTTACTTTTAGCTACTACTTTTTTAGGGGCTTTACCGCTAGCGTTTCTAAAGCATATTAAAACTGATTTTTTTGAATTAATTCCAATTTTCCATTTATCATAGTATTTAACAATCTTTTCACTATGACTTTCCACATACTTTAGAGCTAGATCTGGATTTTTGGAGTGAGCATAGATATTTGTATCATCAGCAAATAAGTTCGCTGTTGATTGCAATCTATTTCTTCTATCATATATTTCATGAGGAAAATCATGTAAGTATAAATTAAATAATTTCGGACCCAATACAGAGCCCTGTGGAACACCTGCCGATACAGATATTTTTTCTGACTCTTGATCATCAAAACAAACATATAATGTACGATCTGACATGAAACTTAAAAGTAGCCTTATTACTGTTGCTGGAAAACCCAAATTAATCAATTTGTAAATTAATCCATTCTTCCATACAGAATCAAAGGCCTTTTCAATATCAATAGACAACATTACTGTAGAAAATTTTTTATTTAAATTTAAGGCTATATCATTATGTAACTTTAGTAACGCATCTAAAGTCGAGTGTCCTGGTTTAAACCCAAATTGATAATCCGGAATAATATTATTATCATCACAAAATTGGTCTACCTGATTACCTATAAATCTTTCAAATATTTTCCCCACATTTGAAAGCAATGAGATTGGTCTAAAATTAGTTGGTTCGTGTGATTTCTGATTTTTTAATATAGGAATTAGTTTCGCTATTTTAAAATGTTTTGGAAAGTATCCGTTGTTTATACAATTATTTAAAATAATCTGTAAAAAGGATAACGCTTTGTTTGGAAGTTTTTTTAGTATATAATTTGAAATTCCATCTGGACCATATGATTTTTTTAAGTTAATTTTTGAAATTATAAAATTAATATCTTCCAGTTTTAAAAACCTGGGAGATCCCGGGTTATCTGATGGAATTAGATTTGAAAATTGTACCAAAGGTTGTAATCTATTTGTCTGTTCCATTGTCTGTTCTTTAATAAAATCATTAGTAACTTGCCTAACCGATTCATTAATTTCTGTAATGTTACTGATGCTTTTATCCCTATAAAGCTCTTCATAAAAATTTTTAAAAACAGTAATCTTCTCTTGTTTTTCTATTATTTCTATTCCGTTGAATGATAGCTGTTTGTCCTCATCAGTATTTTTACCTATTATTCTATTTATTTCTTTAAATGCCTTAGGGCCAGGTTTTATGTCACGAAGCTTTTTTTGAAATTGCTTATCAAAATGTTCCTTTAATTTTTCATCCAGAATTTTTCGAAGGCATTGAATTTTTGAATTTAGAGATTTATATTCACTAGATATTCTATTTAAATATCTATGATATAAATTTTTTAAGTCTTTTTGCATTTTTCTTTTCACTTTTATCATATTTAATATATTTTGAGGAAGATTGTTGTATCTTCTAATATTTGGGCAATATAAATGCGAATGATTTTCTACTCCATTATTTATTACATCTACGAACTTTTTTATGTAATTATCAATTTCTTCATTCGAAAGGTTTTTTGTTTTTGAAATGTTTAAATTAGGCATGTAAAAAGCTTGCTCAATTTCACTCTTAAATTTAACCCAGTCCGTGTTTTTAAAGGATCTAATTTTTTGAGGCTCATTTAATTTAAGTTTGTAATTTCTAATATCAATATCAAGCTTAACAACGAAATGGTCAGAAAATGAGGAAAATGTTTGACATTGATAATTTTTATTTATCTGATTTATTAGATTATCATACACTAAAAACAAATCTAATATTGAACCACTTCCAGGAAAAGTTGTTTGAAATGGTGAAACTATAATAAAAGAGTACTGGGTAGAATGATCTATCAACCATTTTTCTAGTAACACACCATTCCTATTTGTTAGTGTATCACCATATTTTATCATTCTTGCATTAAAATCTCCCCCAATTACAATAAAGTCAAAATTTTTTGCCAAATCATTAATCTTATTCATTGTATCATTCATAGTAATACAATCTGTTTGGGGTTTTATATATATTGAACCCACTAAAAATGATTTTTGTATATTATCATGTCCTAATACCTTTCCTTGTGCTAAAGTGATTGGAGTACGAAATTCTTTTGTGTCAATTTGTGTCAAATCTATGTTATTTTTGAACAGTATAGCTGTTCCTTGATCGAAGTCATTTCTAATAATTTTATAATCATCAAAACAACACCTATTTCTTCCATTTAACCTAGTTTCAGTAACAAACGCAAAATGTGGGTTTTTATCTTTAAGTACGTCCAAAAGGAATGTTCTTCTACTAATGCTTTTTATTGAGCGAACATTAACTGTAATTGCAGAAAAAACTTTATTTAAGTTCATTATTTGTTATTTTTATTAAAAATTGTATATAAGCTCCCTGTTGCTCTTCTTTTGATTTTAAGTTTTTTATATATGACATAAACACATTTATCTCCTTAACTAAATTAGTAAGGCTCATACCAAATAAGTTATTTGACATTTCGAAGAATTCATTTAAGGGATTTGGACGATCAACCCAATTACCCTTTGTTATTAAATTTTGATTTGATTTCGGAAGTCTAGGAAAAGAATTACCGTCCATTATATTAATTGAACTATAATTTGCTTCTTTTCGCTCTTTTACTTTTTTCCCATTATTTTTATGTCTTTGAAGATATTCTTTGTAATAGGGACATCCCCTATAATTCGCAGGGTGCTCCCCACCACAATTTGTACATTTAGGTACGTCTTTTCCCTTTGTCATTGGGCATTTGTATGGTAAATGTTTTAATAAACACTTTACGCATCTGTATTCTCTACTACAATTATTTGCCACATGGCCAAACTGTTGGCAACGCATACATTGAATTGGACTGAATGACATCAATCTCTCCCAATGTATTCTTTGGTATAATAGTACCTTAGTGTTTAGCAATTGCTCTATGTTTTGATTAGGTTCCATTTGGATTATAAACATTCCTAAATCTTTGTTATTTTTTTTAGAGTTAGGTGTTGAAAATTTATTAATTTTTAAAAATTTTATATCCGGAAATACTGACACTAATTCATTTTTGACGTCATTTTCGTCAAATGCTTTATTTAAACCTTTTAATAAGAGGTTAATATTTTTAATTTCTTTTGGTGTAAAAGAATGTGCTTCAATTTTTATTTTTCTTAAGTATTCTAACAGTTCTGTATGAAGG
>OX352772.1:255832936-255837936 GCA_947095535.1 Poecilobothrus nobilitatus | reverse complement strand
ACGGAACGTTTGGAAAGTATTAAAAGTGAGCAACAAAAAGAATTTGAAAAAGTTTCAAAAATGACTGATATATGTTAAAACTGAACACAGTGATAAATAATTTTTTATTAAAAAGTGATGAACTTTGCAATCAAATAAAAAACTTTAGTGAAAATGAATTAACACGTAATGTAGGTCAGACCGTTTTATTCTCTGATATTGTAAAAAAAAATGCAAGTGCAAACAAAAATATTGTTCCAGAATTAAAAAAAAAAATGCCTTTAATAATTAAACCTAAATCAAAGCAAAAATGTAACACTACTCGAATGGAATTAAATAAGAAGATAGATCCAAAAAAATTTAAAATAAAAAATATTGAAAATAGAAAAAACGGTGTAATTATTGTTGAAGCTGGGGATAGTCAGGAAAGAGATAAAATCAAATCTGCTATTGAAAATAACTTAGAAAAGGTGAATTACGAAGTTAAAATCCTATTAGAACTTAAACCAAGAATTGAAATAGTTCACATAAGCGTGAACTACGCTGAAAATGAATTGATAAAAAAATTGAAAGACCAAAACCCGCATCTCGAAGTGAGTGATATGAAATTAATAAAAATAATAGAAAAGTAAATACAATGAGGTAAAATTTAATGCAATTGTCGAAATTAACGGAGAATCATTTCCAAAAGCTATTGCAAATGAAAAAGTCTCAATTGGTTGGGAACGTTGTAAAGTATTTGACGCCTTGAGAGTTATAAGATGCTTTAAATGCAAAGGTTTTAACCATAAGGCTAGTGATTGCAATAATGAAGAAACGTGTTCTAATTGTCTTGGAAATCATAAAAATTACTTGTAAAAATAACTAAAATAATAATGCAAAGAGGATAAAGTAGTAAAATGCATAAATTGTTCAGTTGCAAATAAGAGGTTAAAGCTTGGCATCAACGAACAGCATGATACTTTAAGCAAACTTTGTCCAGTCTATTTGAATAAACTTAGTGCAATAAAAAAAAAATAGGCTACTAGCAATTACAGTTAGATAATAGTGACATAATTAAAGATATTGTATTAAAATTAAGCGAAACTGCAACCGAGAATTCAACAGACGACACACATAACTTTCAATGTCCCAATATAAAAGAAAATAATGATAATATTTATGATTACAACCTTAGTAGCAATAATAAAAGTAATAGTAATAATAATAACGATACCACTAATATTACCAAAAAGAGTTCAAGCAACTATTCGAATTGGGTTAAGGGCGAAACACTAAATCCTAAAAATAAACTGGAATCTGCTCAGAATAATTCTTCAAAGAAATTTGTTTTTGATCATTTGATCCACCTACAGTAAAACTAACACGTAAAGCAGTTCTAGAAGGTGACAGCGTTTACGCGCTTGCACCGTTAAGACACCATAGAATATACCATAATGTAAGGCTATTTTTATCATACTTTCATGATAAAAAAGATATATGTTATGATGGTCTTACGCAAACAAATCTGAAAGTTTTAATAAATGAAGATGGATTACCTACAAATCATGAACTTTGTAAATTGTATTATAAATACCATGAAAAAATTGGAATTGCCAAAGAGGATGTTAAGGAAGATTTAATTTGATACAGAAGTCATATTGACAACAAATATAGAGACTATCTTCAAAGAAGTAGAGAAACTTGGAATAAATACATGAACCCTATTTCAAAATGACGGACAGAAATAATAATTTTAACAAAAAGAAATCAATAAAAATTCTGTATGTAAATATTAGAAGTATGAGAAAAAAATTAGTTGATCTAATTTTAATGATTAAATTGCACATTCCAGATATTGTTGTTTTAAATGAAACATGGATATACTCATCTGAAATTCCGCTTATGCAAATCCCTGAGTATGCGGCAGTACATTCTTGCAGAGATAATAACAGAGGAGGTGGTACCGCAATATATATAAAAGAATCAATTTCATTTTCTACTCTTTCGTTACCCGAATCAATAAATGTTAAATTTAATCCTATTGGAATAATATTACTGGACTGTCAGCCTAACCTCAAAATTGTTACTATGTATAATGCACCTGATAATGATAAGAATGATTACGTCAATTCACTTGGAATATTGATTTGCTTACAATTAATGATCTTACTAATACTTATAAGAATATAGTTGAATCATATAATTTCAATATATGCAATAACACCACTATAAGCGGAATTACTCGTCTAGCCGTTAACTGCAATTGTCAATCTGATTGTAATCATGGAAGCATTATTGATCATGTTATTTCCAACTCTAAAACTTTCAAAGTATTGATCAAGTCATCTGATAATCCTATTAGTGATCACAAAATATTGAATATTAGTATTGAAAAATGTGATATTAATACTGAACCAATGATACGGGTAAATATTGTTAAAACAAATTGGGAAATGTTTCAAAACTTAGTCGCACACAAAGTTCAAATGTGTAATTCTTACAATGGACTCACGGAATGTTTAAAGGAAAGTAAATCATTGGCACCATCAACCATAACAGTTAGAAGAAGAAAACAAAACCCTTGGATTACCTCTTTTATACTCAGCATAATAAAGAGAAAAAACAAACTTTACGCTAAACTTCGTAAAAACAAGAACAACGTGGATCTACAAAATAAGTACATAAGAATCAAAAATTTTACTCAAAAACTGGTAAAAGAAGCAAAGGAAAATTTCTTTAATAATCAAATACGTGAAGCCACAAATCCCCAACAAATGTAGAAAGTCAATAACGTTAAATCTTAAAAGTTATTATAACAGTTAAATCTTAATAGTTCCAAGGGGAAACTGAAAATTTATTTGACTAATAGCAACGGTGACACCAATCAACTGGAAGAAATCATCAATAGTGACCTACATAAAGTCAGCGAGTGGTTAAAATTTAGCAGATTAACAATTAACGTTTCCAAAACTGAGTTCATATTATTCAAGCAAAAAAATTAAGCAAATATTACTTTATCAATCAACATCAATCAACAACCGATAAAAAGAGTTGAATCAGCTAAATATTTGGGCTTATACATTGATGAAGACTTGGCTTGGAAAATACACACTGAAAAATTAAAAAAATCTATAATGTCAATAATTGGTGCAATTGGAAGATGTCCTAGATTAAGTGAACATGTAGCAAAGTTAGTATTTTACTCTCACATCCAATACAAAATGCGGTATTTAATCACAATTTGGAGTCAATGTTCCAAAATTATTATAAACTCGGTTACCGTCCTCATTAATAGAGCCATAAAAATTTTATACAGACTACCTTATGATTACTCAACAACATCATTGTATTCTGATTGCAAATTACCCTCTGTTGAACAAACAATATTTTTAGAAAACTGTAAGCTGATTTAGAAATTATGAAATAATTTAATGAAAAGCAAGCTTAGACTACAAACAAATGATTCAATCCATAATTATAACACAAGGAGTGCAGAGCATTTTCGACTCGGAGCTCCCAGGACGGAAAAGGGTAAAAGAGATGTTATGTTCAACTGTCTAAAAGTTTTCAACAGTCTTCCTAATAATATAAAATATGCCCCAAACATAAGAGTATTTAAAAAACGATTGAAAGCATTACCTACTCAAGTTAATTAAAAAAAAAAAAAAGAGTAAAGAAGAAAAAAAAAAAGTAAGAAAAAATAAAAATTTAAATTGAAATGTAAAGATAATTTTAAAATGTATTATACAGTAAACCCTCCAACTGCGCGGTTTTTCATTGTACGGTTTCGCAATTGCGCGGCCAAGTTTTAAATATCTATCTGCGCGGTAAAAATTTCGTAGATGCGCGGCTTTTTTTAGCTATTTTTGGCAAAAAAAATCATGTTAATTCATGTTAATCACTATTTTGCGTTTCAAGTGAAAAACTATCAAATTTTTTAAAACTTGGTAGTCAACTTGAACAGGAAGCTCTTGATATGGAGCATGCCTTAAAATTTCGGAGAAATCTGATAGCAGCTTTAGCCCCATATGCTGAAATTTATAAAGAAAAACGAAAAGCTAGTAAGCCATCAGTGTTAACAAGCTTTTTTGAAAAACATATAGAATCACGGTCAATAGAATCTAGCTCATCAGAATGTAGCAGTATTAAAACCAAGTTATTTATATTTAATTTTTATTTATGTTTATATTCGTTATGTATAAGTCGTTGAATTGAGACAGTTTTATAGTTTTTATATTGTTTTCTATAATTTTAATTTATGTTCAATTTTTATTAATGTTTATAGTATATATTCATTATGTATAAGTCGTTGAATTGAGACTGTTTTCTATAGTTTTTATGTTTATATTAATGTAAATATGTATATTAATCCTTGAATAAAGACTTTTTATTATATTTTTTACAATTTTTCTAACATATGGAACCTAACCCTATAATTACATATAAAATCGGGTTCACAGTGCGCGGTTTCGGTTTGCCCGTTGTTTTTGTGGAACGTATCTACCGCGCAGTTGGAGGCTTTACTGTAATGTGTTATATTAAACAATATCTTAATATATTGTATTAGAATATAAATTAGTTATAAGGAGAGATTTATACCAGTTTTTTTGATAAATAAATAAATAAAAAAAATAATAATAATAATAACAATAATAATAATTATAATAATATAAATAATAATAAAAATAATAATAATAATAATAAAAATAATTGTTAATGTATTGTAATAATTTAACTTGATAAAACAACTAAATATTTTATTGCACTCCATCCTATTAAAATTATTAGCTAACAGTTATAACTTTATGATATTGTTTTTTTGTATGTACAAAATTACCATATGTATGAATTCTTTTTTTAGTCTGTAATTACCATCTTAAGAATAAACATTAAATTGAATCAACCTTGTTGTTTATCTTAACATTGGTTATGGGCGCAGGATGCCAATATAAACACGTGGATTCAATTTAAGCAATAATTATTTTTTTTAATCTATTAAGATCTTTGTGATCATAAAATATTTTTTTTTTAAATACTTT
>OX352772.1:255820436-255825436 GCA_947095535.1 Poecilobothrus nobilitatus | reverse complement strand
CAATAATAAAAGTAATAGTAATAATAATAACGATACCACTAATATTACCAAAAAGAGTTCAAGCAACTATTCGAATTGGGTTAAGGGCGAAACACTAAATCCTAAAAATAAACTGGAATCTGCTCAGAATAATTCTTCAAAGAAATTTGTTTTTGATCATTTGATCCACCTACAGTAAAACTAACACGTAAAGCAGTTCTAGAAGGTGACAGCGTTTACGCGCTTGCACCGTTAAGACACCATAGAATATACCATAACGTAAGGCTATTTTTATCATACTTTCATGATAAAAAAGATATATGTTATGATGGTCTTACGCAAACAAATCTGAAAGTTTTAATAAATGAAGATGGATTACCTACAAATCATGAACTTTGTAAATTGTATTATAAATACCATGAAAAAATTGGAATTGCCAAAGAGGATGTTAAGGAAGATTTAATTTGATACAGAAGTCATATTGACAACAAATATAGAGACTATCTTCAAAGAAGTAGAGAAACTTGGAATAAATACATGAACCCTATTTCAAAATGACGGACAGAAATAATAATTTTAACAAAAAGAAATCAATAAAAATTCTGTATGTAAATATTAGAAGTATGAGAAAAAAATTAGTTGATCTAATTTTAATGATTAAATTGCACATTCCAGATATTGTTGTTTTAAATGAAACATGGATATACTCATCTGAAATTCCGCTTATGCAAATCCCTGAGTATGCGGCAGTACATTCTTGCAGAGATAATAACAGAGGAGGTGGTACCGCAATATATATAAAAGAATCAATTTCATTTTCTACTCTTTCGTTACCCGAATCAATAAATGTTAAATTTAATCCTATTGGAATAATATTACTGAACTGTCAGCCTAACCTAAAAATTGTTACTATGTATAATGCACCTGATAATGATAAGAATGATTACGTCAATTCACTTGGAATATTGATTTGCTTACAATTAATGATCTTACTAATACTTATAAGAATATAGTTGAATCATATAATTTCAATATATGCAATAACACCACTATAAGCGGAATTACTCGTCTAGCCGTTAACTGCAATTGTCAATCTGATTGTAATCATGGAAGCATTATTGATCATGTTATTTCCAACTCTAAAACTTTCAAAGTATTGATCAAGTCATCTGATAATCCTATTAGTGATCACAAAATATTGAATATTAGTATTGAAAAATGTGATATTAATACTGAACCAATGATACGGGTAAATATTGGTAAAACAAATTGGGAAATGTTTCAAAACTTAGTCGCACACAAAGTTCAAATGTGTAATTCTTACAATGGACTCACGGAATGTTTAAAGGAAAGTAAATCATTGGCACCATCAACCATAACAGTTAGAAGAAGAAAACAAAACCCTTGGATTACCTCTTTTATACTCAGCATAATAAAGAGAAAAAACAAACTTTACGCTAAACTTCGTAAAAACAAGAACAACGTGGATCTACAAAATAAGTACATAAGAATCAAAAATTTTACTCAAAAACTGGTAAAAGAAGCAAAGGAAAATTTTTTTAATAATCAAATAAGTGAAGCCACAAATCCCCAACAAATGTAGAAAGTCAATAACGTTAAATCTTAAAAGTTATTATAACAGTTAAATCTTAATAGTTCCAAGGGGAAACTGAAAATTTATTTGACTAATAGCAACGGTGACATCTCTAAATCTGATTTAGAAGCAGCAAACATTTTAAATAATCATTTTGCTACCATTGGAAGCGTTTTAGACAAAAAATTTTGCAACCAAGTAAATAATGAAATAGGTCCACATCTATTCACAAATGAGAATACAATATTCCTTATGCCAACAAATAGCAATGAAATAATGGAAATCATAAACACTTTTAAATCTAATTCATCGCCTGGACCTGACGGTATTTCAATAAAACACATCAAATCTATCGGGCATTTAATATCCAACAAACTTGCTGATATAACAAATGAAATTTTACATACTGGCGAATTTCCAGATGCGGCTAAAGAATGTATTATCACTCCGATTTATAAATCAGGAAATAATGCAGGCTGTAATAACTATAGACCAATATCTTTAACAAATTGTCTATCTAAAATCATTGAAAAAGTTATTAAACGTCGTCTAATTATGTTCCTTTCTAACTCCAATCTAATTTACGACCACCAATTTGGTTTTCTAAATGGAAGTAGTACAAAATCAGCTGCAGTCGAAGTTGTTAATTTTATAAACACGGCATTAGATAACAACAACTACGCTGTTGCTATCCTTTTAGACCTAAAAAAAGCATTCGATACCGTGAATCATGATATACTACTAAATAATCTTTTTAATATTGGTATTAGAGGAATTGCAGCTAATCTATTTAAGTCCTATTTGGAAGATCGTAAAATTAAAACGAGAATAAATTATTCCATTAGTGAAGAAGCAAGTTTACCAATTGGAGATCCTCAGGGCACAGTTCTTGGTCCAATTCTTTACTTAGCTTATGTAAAAAGTTTCAACCAAATCGGACTAAAAGGGCATTATTCAATGTTTGCTGACGATACAATAATTTTATATAAAAGCAAAAACACCAATCAACTGGAAGAAATCATCAATAGTGACCTACATAAAGTCAGCGAGTGGTTAAAATTTAGCAGATTAACAATTAACGTTTCCAAAACTGAGTTCATATTATTCAAGCAAAAAAATTAAGCAAATATTACTTTATCAATCAACATCAATCAACAACCGATAAAAAGAGTTGAATCAGCTAAATATTTGGGCTTATACATTGATGAAGACTTGGCTTGGAAAATACATACTGAAAAATTAAAAAAATCTATAATGTCAATAATTGGTGCAATTGGAAGATGTCCTAGATTAAGTGAACATGTAGCAAAGTTAGTATTTTACTCTCACATCCAATACAAAATGCGGTATTTAATCACAATTTGGAGTCAATGTTCCAAAATTATTATAAACTCGGTTACCGTCCTCATTAATAGAGCCATAAAAATTTTATACAGACTACCTTATGATTACTCAACAACATCATTGTATTCTGATTGCAAATTACCCTCTGTTGAACAAACAATATTTTTAGAAAACTGTAAGCTGATTTAGAAATTATGAAATAATTTAATGAAAAGCAAGCTTAGACTACAAACAAATGATTCAATCCATAATTATAACACAAGGAGTGCAGAGCATTTTCGACTCGGAGCTCCCAGGACGGAAAAGGGTAAAAGAGATGTTATGTTCAACTGTCTAAAAGTTTTCAACAGTCTTCCTAATAATATAAAATATGCCCCAAACATAAGAGTATTTAAAAAACGATTGAAAGCATTTAGGTAATTCAAGTTAATTAAAAAAAAAAAAAAGAGTAAAAAAGAAAAAAAAAAAGTAAGAAAAAATAAAAATTTAAATTGAAATGTAAAGATAATTTTAAAATGTATTATACAGTAAACCCTCCAACTGCGCGGTTTTTCATTGTACGGTTTCGAAATTGCGCGGCCAAGTTTTAAATATCTATCTGCGCGGTAAAAATTTCGTAGATGCGCGGCTTTTTTTAGCTATTTTTGGCAAAAAAAATCATGTTAATTCATGTTAATCACTATTTTGCGTTTCAAGTGAAAAACTATCAAATTTTTTAAAACTTGGTAGTCAACTTGAACAGGAAGCTCTTGATATGGAGCATGCCTTAAAATTTCGGAGAAATCTGATAGCAGCTTTAGCCCCATATGCTGAAATTTATAAAGAAAAACGAAAAGCTGGTAAGCCATCAGTGTTAACAAGCTTTTTTCAAAAACATATAGAATCACGGTCATTAGAATCAAGCTCATCAGAATGTAGCAGTATTAAAACCAAGTTATTTATATTTAATTTTTATTTATGTTTATATTCGTTATGTATAAGTCGTTGAATTGAGACAGTTTTATAGTTTTTATATTGTTTTCTATAATTTTAATTTATGTTCAATTTTTATTAATGTTTATAGTATATATTCATTATGTATAAGTCGTTGAATTGAGACTGTTTTCTATAGTTTTTATGTTTATATTAATGTAAATATGTATATTAATCCTTGAATAAAGACTTTTTATTATATTTTTTGCAATTTTTCTAACATATGGAACCTAACCCTATAATTACATATAAAATCGGGTTCACAGTGCGCGGTTTCGGTTTGCCCGTTGTTTTTGTGGAACGTATCTACCGCGCAGTTGGAGGCTTTACTGTAATGTGTTATATTAAACAATATCTTAATATATTGTATTAGAATATAAATTAGTTATAAGGAGAGATTTATACCAGTTTTTTTGATAAATAAATAAATAAAAAAAAAAAATAATAATAATTATAATAATATAAATAATAATAAAAATAATAATAATAATAATAATAAAAATAATTGTTAATGTATTGTAATAATTTAACTTGATAAAACAACTAAATATTTTATTGCACTCCATCCTATTAAAATTATTAGCTAACAGTTATAACTTTATGATATTGTTTTTTTGTATGTACAAAATTACCATATGTATGAATTATTTTTTTAGTTTGTAATTACCATCTTAAGAATAAACATTAAATTGAATCAACCTTGTTGTTTATCTTAACATTGGTTATGGGCGCAGGATGCCAATATAAACACGTGGATTCAATTTAAGCAATAATTATTTTTTTTAATCTATTGAGATCTTTGTGATCATAAAATATTTTTTTTTTAAATACTTTTTTAAAATAAGTAAATACTACGTATACAAGAAATAAAACAAAAATTTTATGAAAATTTCATATTTAAAACACAAATAATAAAATAAAAGATGTCGGTACAAAACATGATTAGAATCGAACAATTAAACAACGAGAACTATGACACGTGAAAAGTTCAAATGGAATCTTTATTAATCAAAAATGACTATGTTACCGGCAAGGCTATAATAAAAACTGATAAAGAAGATGAATGGAAAAAGTTGGACTAAAAGGCCAAAGCGGACCTAATTCTTGCAAT
>OX352772.1:255800436-255815436 GCA_947095535.1 Poecilobothrus nobilitatus | reverse complement strand
AATGGAATTAAATAAGAAGATAGATCCAAAAAAATTTAAAATAAAAAATATTGAAAATAGAAAAAACGGTGTAATTATTGTTGAAGCTGGGGATAGTCAGGAAAGAGATAAAATCAAATCTGCTATTGAAAATAACTTAGAAAAGGTGAATTACGAAGTTAAAATCCCATTAGAACTTAAACCAAGAATTGAAATAGTTCACATAAGCGTGAACTACGCTGAAAATGAATTGATAAAAAAATTAAAAGATCAAAACTCGCATCTCGAAGTGAGTGATATGAAATTAATAAAAATGTACAAGAAAAGTAAATATAATGAGGTAAAATTTAATGCAATTGTCGAAATTGACAGAGAATCATTTCCAAAAGCTATTGCAAATGAAAAAGTCTCAATTGGTTGGGAACGCTGTAAAGTATTTGACGCCTTGAGAGTTATAAGATGCTTTAAATGCAAAGGTTTTAACCATAAGGCTAGTGATTGCAATAATGAAGAAACGTGTTCTAATTGTCTTGGAAATCATAAAAATAACGAGTGCAAAGAGGATAAAGTAGTAAAATGCATAAATTGTTCAGTTGCAAATAAGAGGTTAAAGCTTGGCATCAACGAACAGCATGATACTTTAAGCAAACTTTGTCCAGTCTATTTGAATAAACTTAGTGCAATAAAAAAAAAATAGGCTACTAGCAATTACAGTTAGATAATAGTGACATAATTAAAGATATTGTATTAAAATTAAGCGAAACTGCAACCGAGAATTCAACAGACGACACACATAACTTTCAATGTCCCAATATAAAAGAAAATAATGATAATATTTATGATTACAACCTTAGTAGCAATAATAAAAGTAATAGTAATAATAATAACGATACCACTAATATTACCAAAAAGAGTTCAAGCAACTATTCGAATTGGGTTAAGGGCGAAACACTAAATCCTAAAAATAAACTGGAATCTGCTCAGAATAATTCTTCAAAGAAATTTGTTTTTGATCATTTGATCCACCTACAGTAAAACTAACACGTAAAGCAGTTCTAGAAGGTGACAGCGTTTACGCGCTTGCACCGTTAAGACACCATAGAATATACCATAACGTAAGGCTATTTTTATCATACTTTCATGATAAAAAAGATATATGTTATGATGGTCTTACGCAAACAAATCTGAAAGTTTTAATAAATGAAGATGGATTACCTACAAATCATGAACTTTGTAAATTGTATTATAAATACCATGAAAAAATTGGAATTGCCAAAGAGGATGTTAAGGAAGATTTAATTTGATACAGAAGTCATATTGACAACAAATATAGAGACTATCTTCAAAGAAGTAGAGAAACTTGGAATAAATACATGAACCCTATTTCAAAATGACGGACAGAAATAATAATTTTAACAAAAAGAAATCAATAAAAATTCTGTATGTAAATATTAGAAGTATGAGAAAAAAATTAGTTGATCTAATTTTAATGATTAAATTGCACATTCCAGATATTGTTGTTTTAAATGAAACATGGATATACTCATCTGAAATTCCGCTTATGCAAATCCCTGAGTATGCGGCAGTACATTCTTGCAGAGATAATAACAGAGGAGGTGGTACCGCAATATATATAAAAGAATCAATTTCATTTTCTACTCTTTCGTTACCCGAATCAATAAATGTTAAATTTAATCCTATTGGAATAATATTACTGAACTGTCAGCCTAACCTAAAAATTGTTACTATGTATAATGCACCTGATAATGATAAGAATGATTACGTCAATTCACTTGGAATATTGATTTGCTTACAATTAATGATCTTACTAATACTTATAAGAATATAGTTGAATCATATAATTTCAATATATGCAATAACACCACTATAAGCGGAATTACTCGTCTAGCCGTTAACTGCAATTGTCAATCTGATTGTAATCATGGAAGCATTATTGATCATGTTATTTCCAACTCTAAAACTTTCAAAGTATTGATCAAGTCATCTGATAATCCTATTAGTGATCACAAAATATTGAATATTAGTATTGAAAAATGTGATATTAATACTGAACCAATGATACGGGTAAATATTGGTAAAACAAATTGGGAAATGTTTCAAAACTTAGTCGCACACAAAGTTCAAATGTGTAATTCTTACAATGGACTCACGGAATGTTTAAAGGAAAGTAAATCATTGGCACCATCAACCATAACAGTTAGAAGAAGAAAACAAAACCCTTGGATTACCTCTTTTATACTCAGCATAATAAAGAGAAAAAACAAACTTTACGCTAAACTTCGTAAAAACAAGAACAACGTGGATCTACAAAATAAGTACATAAGAATCAAAAATTTTACTCAAAAACTGGTAAAAGAAGCAAAGGAAAATTTTTTTAATAATCAAATAAGTGAAGCCACAAATCCCCAACAAATGTAGAAAGTCAATAACGTTAAATCTTAAAAGTTATTATAACAGTTAAATCTTAATAGTTCCAAGGGGAAACTGAAAATTTATTTGACTAATAGCAACGGTGACATCTCTAAATCTGATTTAGAAGCAGCAAACATTTTAAATAATCATTTTGCTACCATTGGAAGCGTTTTAGACAAAAAATTTTGCAACCAAGTAAATAATGAAATAGGTCCACATCTATTCACAAATGAGAATACAATATTCCTTATGCCAACAAATAGCAATGAAATAATGGAAATCATAAACACTTTTAAATCTAATTCATCGCCTGGACCTGACGGTATTTCAATAAAACACATCAAATCTATCGGGCATTTAATATCCAACAAACTTGCTGATATAACAAATGAAATTTTACATACTGGCGAATTTCCAGATGCGGCTAAAGAATGTATTATCACTCCGATTTATAAATCAGGAAATAATGCAGACTGTAATAACTATAGACCAATATCTTTAACAAATTGTCTATCTAAAATCATTGAAAAAGTTATTAAACGTCGTCTAATTATGTTCCTTTCTAACTCCAATCTAATTTACGACCACCAATTTGGTTTTCTAAATGGAAGTAGTACAAAATCAGCTGCAGTCGAAGTTGTTAATTTTATAAACACGGCATTAGATAACAACAACTACGCTGTTGCTATCTTTTTAGACCTAAAAAAAGTATTCGATACCGTGAATCATGATATACTACTAAATAATCTTTTTAATATTGGTATTAGAGGAATTGCAGCTAATCTATTTAAGTCCTATTTGGAAGATCGTAAAATTAAAACGAGAATAAATTATTCCATTAGTGAAGAAGCAAGTTTACCAATTGGAGATCCTCAGGGCACAGTTCTTGGTCCAATTCTTTACTTAGCTTATGTAAAAAGTTTCAACCAAATCGGACTAAAAGGGCATTATTCAATGTTTGCTGACGATACAATAATTTTATATAAAAGCAAAAACACCAATCAACTGGAAGAAATCATCAATAGTGACCTACATAAAGTCAGCGAGTGGTTAAAATTTAGCAGATTAACAATTAACGTTTCCAAAACTGAGTTCATATTATTCAAGCAAAAAAATTAAGCAAATATTACTTTATCAATCAACATCAATCAACAACCGATAAAAAGAGTTGAATCAGCTAAATATTTGGGCTTATACATTGATGAAGACTTGGCTTGGAAAATACATACTGAAAAATTAAAAAAATCTATAATGTCAATAATTGGTGCAATTGGAAGATGTCCTAGATTAAGTGAACATGTAGCAAAGTTAGTATTTTACTCTCACATCCAATACAAAATGCGGTATTTAATCACAATTTGGAGTCAATGTTCCAAAATTATTATAAACTCGGTTACCGTCCTCATTAATAGAGCCATAAAAATTTTATACAGACTACCTTATGATTACTCAACAACATCATTGTATTCTGATTGCAAATTACCCTCTGTTGAACAAACAATATTTTTAGAAAACTGTAAGCTGATTTATAAATTATCAAATAATTTAATGAAAAGCAAGCTTAGACTACCAACAAATGATTCAATCCATAATTATAACACAAGGAGTGCAGAGCATTTTCAACTCGGAGCTCCCAGGACGGAAAAGGGTAAAAGAGATGTTATGTTCAACTGTCTAAAAGTTTTCAACAGTCTTCCTAATAATATAAAATATGCCCCAAACATAAGAGTATTTAAAAAACGATTGAAAGCATTTAGGTAATTCAAGTTAATTAAAAAAAAAAAAAAGAGTAAAAAAGAAAAAAAAAAAGTAAGAAAAAATAAAAATTTAAATTGAAATGTAAAGATAATTTTAAAATGTATTATACAGTAAACCCTCCAACTGCGCGGTTTTTCATTGTACGGTTTCGAAATTGCGCGGCCAAGTTTTAAATATCTATCTGCGCGGTAAAAATTTCGTAGATGCGCGGCTTTTTTTAGCTATTTTTGGCAAAAAAAATCATGTTAATTCATGTTAATCACTATTTTGCGTTTCAAGTGAAAAACTATCAAATTTTTTAAAACTTGGTAGTCAACTTGAACAGGAAGCTCTTGATATGGAGCATGCCTTAAAATTTCGGAGAAATCTGATAGCAGCTTTAGCCCCATATGCTGAAATTTATAAAGAAAAACGAAAAGCTGGTAAGCCATCAGTGTTAACAAGCTTTTTTCAAAAACATATAGAATCACGGTCATTAGAATCAAGCTCATCAGAATGTAGCAGTATTAAAACCAAGTTATTTATATTTAATTTTTATTTATGTTTATATTCGTTATGTATAAGTCGTTGAATTGAGACAGTTTTATAGTTTTTATATTGTTTTCTATAATTTTAATTTATGTTCAATTTTTATTAATGTTTATAGTATATATTCATTATGTATAAGTCGTTGAATTGAGACTGTTTTCTATAGTTTTTATGTTTATATTAATGTAAATATGTATATTAATCCTTGAATAAAGACTTTTTATTATATTTTTTGCAATTTTTCTAACATATGGAACCTAACCCTATAATTACATATAAAATCGGGTTCACAGTGCGCGGTTTCGGTTTGCCCGTTGTTTTTGTGGAACGTATCTACCGCGCAGTTGGAGGCTTTACTGTAATGTGTTATATTAAACAATATCTTAATATATTGTATTAGAATATAAATTAGTTATAAGGAGAGATTTATACCAGTTTTTTTGATAAATAAATAAATAAAAAAAAAAAATAATAATAATTATAATAATATAAATAATAATAAAAATAATAATAATAATAATAATAAAAATAATTGTTAATGTATTGTAATAATTTAACTTGATAAAACAACTAAATATTTTATTGCACTCCATCCTATTAAAATTATTAGCTAACAGTTATAACTTTATGATATTGTTTTTTTGTATGTACAAAATTACCATATGTATGAATTATTTTTTTAGTCTGTAATTACCATCTTAAGAATAAACATTAAATTGAATCAACCTTGTTGTTTATCTTAACATTGGTTATGGGCGCAGGATGCCAATATAAACACGTGGATTCAATTTAAGCAATAATTATTTTTTTTTTTAATCTATTGAGATCTTTGTGATCATAAAATATTTTTTTTTTAAATATTTTTTTAAAATAAGTAAATACTACGTATACAAGAAATAAAACAAAAATTTTATGAAAATTTCATATTTAAAACACAAATAATAAAATAAAAGATGTCGGTACAAAACATGATTAGAATCGAACAATTAAACAACGAGAACTATGACACGTGGAAAGTTCAAATGGAATCTTTATTAATCAAAAATGACTATGTTACCGGCAAGGCTATAATAAAAACTGATAAAGAAGATGAATGGAAAAAGTTGGACTAAAAGGCCAAAGCGGACCTAATTCTTGGAATAAGTCCTCTGTTATTGAGGGATGTTAAAGATTGTGAATCGGCAAAATTAGTGTGGGAAAAATTAAGCAATACATACGACGCAAAAATTCCAACCAGAAAGGCTGCGTTAATGAAAAAATTAATATTAACAAAAGCGTTACATAGGGAAAATATTGAAAACCATGTCTCTAACTTCTTTGATATAGTGAACAAGTTAAAATCGATTGATATTTCTATAGACGATGACCTCCTATCGATTTTACTGCTGTATAGCTTACCGGATGAATTTGAAAACTTTCGAATAGCGATCGAATCTAGGGATGCATTGCCCACACCGTCGCCACTAAAAGTTAAAATTGTAGAAGAATACAACTCACGAGGTGCACAACCATCATCATCGTCAACTACTGCTTTATTTTCAGAACATAATAAAAAACAAAAATATCGATCATTTCAAAATTTTCAAAACTCAAACAGCTCTCAAAAATTCAAACGACGTAAAATAATGTGCTACAGGTGTAAAAAATACGGCCATAAATCTATGTATTGTAAAAGTAAAATTAAAGAAGAAAGAAGTTCTTACGTTGAAGAATCTGCCAATATTGCAACTATCGATAAATCATACAAACCTTCTAAATGGATATTAGATAGTGGAGTTACATCACACATGCTCAATGACCCAGGTAAATTTTCAAATTTTAAATATTTAAAAAATGCGCTAGTAAACTTAGCAAATAACGAGACAACAGAAATAGTTGGTAAAGGAGAAGCTGAAATTTTTTCTAAAGGATTTAAAATAAAATTAAAAGACGCGTTGTTAGTACCTGATCTTCGTACTAATTTAATATCAATCAGTAAAATAACTGAAAATAAATATAAAATAATTTTCTCAAATAATGAAGCAGAAATACTAAATAACAAAAATGAAATATTGTTACGAGCGGTTAAACGTAACGGTCTATTTGAAGTGATTATAGATGATCGCCATGAAGTAAATGTAGCTTCGACAAGCAATGATATTCTAATCTGGTATCAAAGGTATGGCCACTTAAACTTTAGAACTTTAAAGGACATGATAAGAAAAAAGCAAGTTAAAGGTATTAATTAAAATAATTTATATAATGAAAAACCTATTTGTGAAGTGTGTATCTAAGGCAAACAGACTCAACAACCCTTTTTAAAAGAAAATCGTTTCAAAAAAGATAAACCACTTGAATTAATTTACAGTGATATTTGTGGTCCAATAAATATAAATTCTGCAGGTGGTGCACGTTACTTCATCACTTTTATAGATGACTGCACACGCTGGTGCGAAGTATTTTTCTTAAAAAATAAAAGTGATGCTATAAAAGTATTTAAGGAATTTAAAGCAAAAGCAGAAAATTATAGAAATCAAAAAATAAAGGCAATTAGAACTGACAATGGTACGGAATTTGTAAATAATGTTTTTTCAGAATTTTTAAAAAAGGAAGGAATACATCATCAGTTAACAAGCGAATATACACGCCAACAAAAAGGTGTAGCGGAGAGGAGAAATAGAACATTTGTAGAATCAGCAAGGTGCATGCTTTTAAATTCCGAACTACCCAAATATTTATGGGCTGAAGCGATTGCTATAAAAATAATAATAAAAATAATAATAATAATAAAAATAATAATAATCATAATAATAATGATAAAAATAATAATAACAATAATAATAATAATAATAAAAATAATAATAAAAATAATAATAATAATAATAAAAATAAAAATAATAATAATAAAAATAATAATAATTATAATAATAATAATAATAAAAATAATAATAATAATAAAAATAATAATATAATAATTATAATAATAATAATAATTATAATAATAATAATAATAAAAATAATAATAATAGTGTTAATTAATAATAGTAATAATAATTATAATAATAAAAATTATAATAATAATAATAATAATAACAATAATAATAATAATAAAAATATTAATAATAATAATAAAAATAATAATAATTATAATAATAATGATAATAATAATAATAATAAAAATAATAATAATAGTAATAATTAATAATATTAATAATAATAATAATCATAATTTTTTTTTTTTCTACGAAGGAGGTTGGAATCTTTTATAGACCGTACCGGAAATTTTTTTCTTACTCTCTCTCTCTTCCCGGCGTGTGTGGGACTCCGTTAAATGGTTATGCATTTATTGTATACCCACTAAACCTACCTCCTTGCGTTCCGCCTGAACGCTGGCCCGGAACCGTTTATCACATTACTTCAGGCCAGGTCCCTCACCCTAAATAGCTACTGCCTCCGCCTCGTCCAGATCTAGCTTCTTAGAGCCCAGAACCCGCTGCACGTAATGTGATACACGGTTCCAAGCTCCGTCCCCAGCCATCATTACTTCCACAGCAACATCGGGTAAGAAATGGACTCCTACCTCTCGCTCTAGCTTCGTCCTCTCCAGAGCCCACCTCTCACATATGAAAAAGGTGTGCTCAGCGTCATCCTTCACACCTGGGCAGTACAGACACTCCGCCGAGCCCACCTTCCCCATTCTGTTCAGGTAGGATCTGAAGTAACCGTGCCCGGAACGAAACTGCGTGAGGTAGTAGTCCACCTCCCCGTGTCGCCGCTCCGCCCATGGCCCGATCGCTGCTATCAACGTCCTCGTCCACCGGCCCCTCGCCTCCTGATCCCACTGAGCCTGCCACCTTGCCAACGTGCGTGACCTCTCTTCTGTCTTGACTACTGCCAGGTCACCTTCCCCCCGCCTGTTGTACACCGATTGCCGCGCCAGTAGCGCAATCGGTGTAGCGCCAGCAATAACCAGGACAGCCGGCTCAGAGACTGTCCTGTAGGCAGACGCCACCGTCAGGGCTGCCCTCCTTTGTACCTGGCCCAGCCTCTTCCTGTACATTTCCTTGGCTAGAGCATATGCCCACACCTCGGATCCGTTCAGCAAGACTGACTAGACCGATGACATAAGGAGCCTCCTCTTCCCGGCTCTGGGTTCTCCTACGTTGGCCATCAGCCGGCTCAGCGATGTTACGCCCGTTGGCGCCTTGTCCACCGTCGCCCGAATCTGCTCGAAGAACCTGAGGCTACAATCCACTAGCACTCCGAGGTATTTTACCGCCGGCTTCGACATGACTGTCACCTCCCCAACCTGCAGCGGAAATACAGTGGCTATCCGCCTCCTTGTGAGGACCACGATCTCCGTTTTGCTTAGAGCCAGAGACTGCATCGCTCTGCCATTCATGCACCGATGCGCCGCATGGCTTGGTTGAGCTTGAGCTGCGCCAGCTTCACGCTCCTTGCCTCAACGAGCAGTGCCACGTCGTCGGCATACCCAACGAGAATTGTCTCGTCGGGCATGTCCAAGCGCAACAAGCCATCATAGGCAGCGTTCCAGAGATCTGGGCCGAGGACAGACCCCTGCACCGCGCCTGCAGTAACCACCATGCTCCTTGCCCCCTGCGAAGTATCGTACGTCAGAGTCCGGTCGGCCAGTCCCCGTCCCCCTGCGTCTTCCCCCCCCCCGCCCCCCCCCATCGTAAGTCCCCCTGCGTCTTCCATAGCGGAGTGCAGCCTCGCCCTAAGCAGCTTCTCCAAGATCTTCCCCGCCGTATCCAGCATGCACAACGGCCGGTAGTAAGATGGAAGCTCCGGGTCTTCCTTTCCCTTGCCGATCAGCGCTGTCTTCCAGCGAGCAGGGAAGACTCCCGCTGAAAGACACGCATTGTACATATTCAGCAAGAGCTCAGGCCCAGTCCTTAACACTTGCTTCCATATTTCCACCGGTAATCCATCCGGCCCCGGTACTCTCCTTGGCTTGAGAGAGCAGACAGCGGTTTCCAGCTCCTCCATGGAGAAGTAGACAATCCCGCCTCGGGAGTCCGCACTCCTTCTCATCCGCGCCGGGTGCGCAGGGAATAATCCGTGGACTATTCTCTCCGTAGAAGCAGCATCCATGGGGGCGGCACCAACTCTCATGCCAAGCTTTTGAGTTACGATTTCGTAACCCAAACCCCATGAATCTGTCTCGACATCCTCCCTCAGCTTCCTCAGACACCGAGCCTTACTACCAGTGATGGCCCGGCGAAGCTCCTTCTTCTTGGCCTTGTGGTCGGCAGACCAACGGGCAATCTCAGCCCAGCCTCTAGCGTGCTGCGGCTCTCGCCGAAGCCTTACACATTCACGCCTCAACTCCGCGATTTCACGAGTCCACAAGTATACCGGTCTTTTCACGTGACGAGACTTTTTGCGGGGTACAAAAGCCCCGCACGCCCCATAAGCTTACGGGCCACTCGTTCGCCGATGTCTATAATGGCGTATTTCTGACTCCTGCCATTCTGCTTAGTCAGCCCTACCTGGAAATCATGTGCGTCCGGGACGTCCCGCCTTATTGCTGCTTCCACCTCCGCCTCTGTAGCAAGGCAGTGCAGCCCACGAATCTCCAGGGAACATCTAGGCTCAAGGCTGCGTACCGCAGTCCTATCTCCCAAGACTCCCTGAACTGCTTTCCGGAAGGCTTCTCTATCCTTGGTCCCAGGACCAAACACTATGAGAACCCCTCCTGTCTTCGTCTGCCGTACCGCCTTGACGTTTTCCCCGAATCCTCTGGCTTCACAGTGGTCCGTATATCCGCCAGGACATCAGCATATGAGCAACCGTCGCTGCGCCTAACCACCACTGCCTCAGGCTTGATCTTTGGCCCCCGATTCCGAGCTCTTCTGTGCTCCGCCGCCTTAATGCCCTCCACAGTCTTGGTACCGGTCACGGTTTCGGTGCCCCCTGCCGCTTTGGCGCTAACTGCAGTCTTGGCCTTCGTCGACTGCAGTCTTCTCCGCTTCTTTTTGGTGTGAACCTGCTTCCAGTCCCCGCCTTTATCCTGGGTTTCGGCCGGGGTCTGCTCGTCAGCCCTCAGCCGCTTATCAACCGCCCGCTCTACTGGACTAGAAGCTGGGCGCTTCGCATTCGCCGAGCTGGCCAATACTTTGGCCGTTGCCTTGGCTTCAGCAACTTCGGCCTCCACCTTTTTCCAACTTGATCTGCCATGCTCGATAACTTGCAGCCGCTCCTCAAGCTGAGGTATTCCCAATTTCATTTTGTTGGATATGTTTTTTTGGGTATCCAACGCACCCTTCATCGCCTGAACAGTCTCCATACATCGCTGAACAGAGCTTTCTTCGTCCGCCCGTATTTTATTCATGAAAGGCCGCCGCGGCGAATTTTCTAAGACGGGTCTGTCCTCTACATCTGACTTCACCGCAGTCGTATCTTCTGCGTCAGAGTAAATCTCCATCGGCGGCCGTCTTGGCGTCTTCACGCTCCTTGTGAATGGGTGCATGCCCAATCCTCCTCTCTCGTCTTCTCTCCTAACACTGACTTCTGTTGTTTTATTTAGTTGTTCCAGTTTTTGGTCCCACGAGTATCGCGGCAAAGGAAAGTACACCACAGCAGAGGCCCGATACTGTGGTAAGGTCAAAATACTTCCTGAGGTGACCTGTTATCAGGAAGGCTCCGTTTGCGATAGCTAAGTATTATACCCCCTTGCTACCAACTAGTCCACTGGACACGGGTCGCAAGACACAACTGGATTAGAGGGTTGGATTTTAGTCGCCTTTTACGACAAGCATACCTTACTGCGGGAATATTCTATACCCCTTTCCCGCGGGGGGAATAATTCTATACCCCTATAATTTTATACCCTTATATCCCTTTCCCGCGGGAGAATAATAATCATAATAATAATAATAAAAATAATAATAATAACCCTAATAATAAAATAATAATAATAATAGTAACAATAATAATAAAATAATAATAATAATAATAACAATAATAATAACATTAATACTAATTATAATAATAATAATAATAATAAAATAATGATAATAATAACAATAATAATAATAATAATAATAAAATAATTATAATAATAATATTAAAATAATAATAATAAAAATAATAATAATAATAACAATAATACAATAATAATAAAAATAGTAATAAAAATAATTATAATAATAATAATAAAAATAATAATAATAATAAAATAAAAATAATAATAAAAAAAATAATAATAATAGTAATAATATTAATAATAATAAAAATAATAATAATAATAATATTAATAATAATAATAAAAACAATAATTATAATAATAAAAATAATAATAATTATAATAATAAAATTAAAAATAAAAATAATAATAATAATAAAAATAATAATAAAAATAACAATAATAATAATAATAAAAATAATAATAATAAAAATAATAATAGAAATAATAAAAATAATAATAATAATAAAAATAATAATATAATAATAATAATAATAATAATAATAATTATAATAATTATAATAATAATAATAATAAATATAATAATAATAGTATTAATTAATACTATTAATAATAATCTTAATAATAATAATAAAAATAATATTAATAATAACCATAATAAATAATAAAATAATAATCATAAAATAATAATAATAATAATATAATAATAATAATAACAATAATAATAACATTAATACTAATAATAATAATAATAATAAAATAATGATAATAATAACAATAATAATAATAATAAAGTAATTATAATAAAAATATTAAAATAATAGTAATAAAAATAATAATAACAATAATACAATAATAATAAAAATAATAATAAAAATAATTATAATAATAATAATAAAAATAATAATAATAATAAAATAAAAATAATAATAAAAAAAAATTAATAATAGTAATAATAATAATAATAAAAATAATAATAATAATAAAAATAATAATTATTATAATAATAAAAATAATAATAATAATAATAAAAATAATAATAATTATAGTAAAAATAATAATAATCATAATAATAATTGTAATAATAATGATAATAAAACTAATTATAATAATAATAATAATAAAAATAATAATAATAATAATAATAATAAAAATAATAATAATAAAAATAATAATAATAATAAAAATAATAATAATAATAAAAATAATAATAATAATTATAATAATAATAATAATAAAAATAATAATAAAAATAATAATAATAATAATAAAAATAATAATAATAATAATATTTATAAAAATAATAATAAAAATAATAATAATTATAATAAGAATAATAATAATAAAAATATTAATAATAATAATAATAATAATAAAAATAGTAAAAATAATAAAAATAATAATAATAAAAATAATAATTATAATGATAATAATAAAAATAATAATAATAAAAATAATAATAATAATAATAATAATAATAAAAATAATAATAATGATAATAATTATAATAATAATAATAATAAAAATAATATTAATAATTTTTTTTTGTTTTTTTTCTCGAGGGGGTAAATGCGTTTACGCACGGAGTGCTGGACCCCCACCTGGTTTCAGGTGGACTTCCAGCTAAAACCCCCCCTAACACCAAGGACACCAACCCGGTACCGTTTTTCACAATGCTTTAGGCTGGGCCTTATCAGATAGGCACAGGGCTCACACTCGTCGCTGCGGATCTACCGCCTCAGCCTCTCGGTTCTTGGTGCTAAGCGTATTTTGCACGAATTCCACCACCAGACGCCAGTTTTCTTCTGTTTCAAGCATATACTCTACTATATTGTCTGGTGTCAACGGTCCGAGTACCTGTTCAACTGCAGCTCTGCCATCCGTCCATCGATAGCAGTGGAAGATCACGTGTTCTGCATCATCTCTGCCTCTCCCACAATAGGAACATTCAGGTGTCTCGACTCGTCTCATCCTGTGAAAGTATGACCGAAAGAATCCGTGTCCGCTTAGGAACTGCGTGAGATAGTAGTTTACCTCCCCATGCTTCTGACTAACCCACTTCTTTATCTGCGGCAGGAGCCATGCGGTCTATCGTCCCTTAGGCTCGGCGTCCCAGAGCTCTTGCCATTTGTTCATGGTGCGGCTTCTCTCTTCCGTGGCCGCTCTTTCTCGCCCGATCTCCGTCTTTCTCCTGTAGATATTTTTTCTTTCCAACGCTAGCAGTCCGACGGGTATAACTCCAGCAATTACGAACACCGCAGCTTCAGAGACTGTACGGTAGGAACAGGCAACCCGGAGTCAGTGAAGAGGGTAATACAACCTACTTCCATTTCAGGGTTGTCTTCACGAAGTGTGCGTGATGGGAAAAGTGCATCAACTATCCGTGTAATCGTCTCCGCGCTCATGCAGCTCGGCGCAGACCCCAACCTAGGCTTCTTTGTGACTATTTTCTAGCCAAGGCCCCACGGGTCAGCGTTCACCTCCTCCCCTAACTTTCTCCATTGGAAAACCTTGCTCCGGTTAATGTTGTACCGCAGCAGCTTCTTTGCCACCTTATGTTCCGTGGAGATAGTGTTTGCCTCCTGACGATTCCGAGCTCTTTCTGCTCTCCGCCTAAGTCGAAGGCAGAGTCTTCTGAGATCCGCAATCTCCTTGGTCCACCAATACACCGGAAGTCGACGTGGCCCCGGTCTGTGCCGGGGCATGGACAACTCACAGGCACTGCGAATAAGACCCATTGTTTCTTCCACCACAGCTTCTGCCTGTTCCCGGGCTCTTTGATTCGTTGGGTGTTCTACTAAAAACGGGGCACCTCGAAGTATTGAGGAGAATCTAGCCTCATCAAGCTTTCCGACATTCCAACTCCCTAGCTCTTGTCCAGCACTCTGGTATGGCTCTGGCCTATTCCGAACGCAGAAAGTAATTTACTGGTGATCGCTTCCGGTATAGCCCTCAGTACTTTGCCCATTGAAGTCTCCAGCAACTATAATTTTGCCCGACATTCGAAGGATCTCATCCTCTAGTGCATCTATTTTATTTCTGAAGGTCTGAATCAGTTCATTCGGAGTAAAGTAGCAGCTGATATTTGTCACTCCTCCATTTTTTATCCATACGAAACCTTCCCCACGTCCGTGTGCCGTCACCGTAATCTTTTCGGAATCCCGTACCCAGATCGCCGCAGTCCCAAGCACATCGCGGTACCAGTACGTAGATGATAGGTCCCTGCACTGCTCACTGATAACGAGCAGTTCGGCATTGTGCTCATGGACTAGCTGGTGCAGGAGAGAGTATGCCGTCTTGCTCCGATTAAGATTCGCTTGCATAATCCGGATCATCTAGTAAGTGAATGAGTGATCCCTAAAGCGTTCCTAAAC
>OX352772.1:255785436-255792936 GCA_947095535.1 Poecilobothrus nobilitatus | reverse complement strand
CTGTGTACCCCGGGCGTCGAAATGTAGATGTTGCCCCTGTATTTAACACTATCAGGTTTTGTGTGGCTGCCATGTCCATTATTTGCTTCCCTTTGCTGTTGGTATGTGGCTCTCCCCATTCTACGGCTTTAGCATTGAAATCCCCAGCCACTACTACGTTCCCCCTTATTTCCGCTATTACGTCTTCTAATTTTTCCATTTTCATTTTGTATTGCTGCGTTGTTTAGTTTGGTGTGAAGTAGCAGCTAATAATTGTGAGCCTGCAGCTTTTGATCCAAACAAGATCTTCATCGTTGCCATGGCTTTCGATTTTAATTTTGTTTGGGCTTACTACTCAGATCGCCGCCGTATTTGTTGCATCAGAAAACCAGTTCGGAATGTCTCTATTTCTATACTGCTCACTTATTATTACTACGTCGGTCTTTCTCTCCTGAATATTCTGAGTTAAGAGATCGTCTGCCACCACAGTCCTATTCGCTCTTAGTCTGATCCTGCATCTTATTAATCCCACTGTAATTTTACCCGCTTTTAATATCTCTTAAGCGTCTTTCTCCTCCATCTCCACTACGCCTAAGATTTGCTCTCTCCTGTTAGGTTTTGAAAGTGACAGTCTGCATTGAACTTTTTTCTTCAGATCTCTGTCCAAAGCGCCTCGCACTTTTTCAGGGGTTGTTAGGCTATCCAGGTCCCGGATCTCCAGCGTTACTTTGGGCGTTAAACTTTTAACCATAGCCATTTCTCCCGAGACCTTTTTCCGTTCTTCATTAAATTCCGCGTTATCTGCGGGTCCCTTGCTCAATTGCACAAGAACATATCCTTTCTACGTTCTGCGGATCCCTTTGATGACTGTTTTTGTAGTCCCCAGATCGACGCCTCCCTTTATCTTCTTCAAGATTTCGGCATACGTTTTCCCTTCCGCTGGTTTGATTATAATAGCTTCACCTTTGGTTTTGCTATCTTTTTTTCCTTTTTTGCCTTCTTTTCAACAGTGCTTCCGCTCTTTTTCCGACTTCTTTGGCTACTCGCCGACTCTCTTTTACCAGGCGTGCTGTCTGTTCCTATATTGGCGCTCGATTTTTGGTGTTGCTTCTTTCTGCCGACAACAGTCCACTCAACATCATCTGCTTCTTTGCCTTTCTTAGAAGCTGGGGGTGTGTACATGCGACCCCTTGTGCTATTATATGGCTCTCTTATTCTTTTGCACACGCTAGGTGTTGCTACAGCATATCTGGTTACTTTTGTGACCTTTGCTAGATGCTTCTTTTTGTCCTCCATCTTTTTCCTCCTGCATATCCATATGACTTCCATGGATTCTTGCAAGCTCATGAGGCCGTTCTTAATATCCATGTTGATATTTTTCTGCTTTGCGGCTGCTTGTACCATCTTGGCCGCGACCTCTTGTATTTTGAGCAGCTCTTTTTCTTCAGTCACCTCAGGCCCTTCAGCGGTCTCTTCGGCCTTTTTTAGTGGAGTGAACAAACCTCCATCTCGAGCTATAATTTTTGAGATAGTATTTCCAACCTTGTTAAGGGGAGAAATACCTCCCTGTTTGGCACTGCTTCTGAGGTTTTCCGTCTTCCTTGGATGAATGCTTCGGCGCTACATTTCCGCCTCTTCTGAATGGATCGATTATTGGTGTTCTCTGCTCTGTTGCTTCCTGTTGTTGAACTCGTTGATTCCTGTTTTCCCTCGATGTTCCCTGTTGCTGATGATTCTCCGATGTATATAGCAATAAATGATCTCCCCCAGAATCCATGAGATCGGCCTCCTTAGAGGGTGGATTTTCCAGCATAACTGAATTACCACCTGGGGTACATATACCTTTTGTTTTGTCCATTGCCATTTTTTGATAAACCGATCCTTGTTTTTAATTTCGCGAAGCAACTCCCCTCCGCACTAATACTTCGGCCGCCCCATTATGGAGTACAGACGCCGACCAAGTCGCCGCTCATTGTGAGTACAGACGCGCTTGGCTTTTAAGCCCGAACCCGAAACATAGCGACGCGACGCGGTAAATACCGTACGGATACACGACGTTCATTACCCGCTGGTCCTATCCCAACCGAGGGACCTGGTTATTGCGCCAGGTAATCGCATGCACCCAATCTCGTCAGCTCTACAAAAATAGATTACCAGAGGGCATCCGGCAGATAACTATGTTACCTACCTTCGAGGAGGTGAGATTTGGGTTTCCTGGCAGAGCTGCTTTAACAGATCGGCATTACCTAGCATTTCCCGCAGGTATGTTGGTTATACTTCCGGACTAGGGCCGCTACCAAATTTTGCCCCCCAATAATAATAATATTAATAATAATAATAATTATAATAATAATAATTATAATAATATTAATAATAATAATAATAAATAATAATAAAAATAATAATAATAATAATAAAAATAATAATAATAATAATAAAAATAATAATAATAATAATTATAATAATTATATTAATAATAATAATAAATAATAATTATAATTATAATAAAAATAATAATAAAAATAATAATAATAATATTAGTAATAAATAATAATAATAGTTATAATAAAAATAAAAATATTAATAATAATAATAAATAATAATAATAATTATAATAAGTATCATATTATCAGTCTACTGAAATACACGCTTTTTGCGCATTCTAAATTTAAATTCTAATTTTAATTTTTAAAATATACGAGTACCTAGTTATTGTTTACTTAGCGTTTTTACTTTAAATAAAGCTGTTAATAACCGTGCCAATAATAATTTTTTTTGGAAACTTGATACATTTGTTAATATTATATTTACTTAAACTTTTGATTTTATTGTTTTTTATAAAAATTTAAAATGTATTAAGTTAAATCAAAAAAAAAAAAATTTGTGAAATTCGATACTTATTTTTTTAAGTTAATTAAATTTTTAATTCATTAATATCTGAACTATAAAATTTTTTTTTTTTTTATTTCTTCGTTCTGTTTTGGCTTGGGCCGGATTTTATATAAAAAAAAAATTGTAATTAAAGTGTAACTTGACCGACAGTCTTAAGCAATTTATCGTTACTTTTTCCATAAACTTATTTAAATTTAAAAAAAAAAAAACTTTTTAATAAACTAAATAAATTTTGTTAAATATCAATTTTATTTTAAAACATTAAATAATTTTCAAGTCAAAATGAGTTTTAAATGTAATTTAGAAAACTGTTTCGATAATGACAAAAAAAGTAAGTTTGTCATTTGCAGAGCTTTTTGCAAAAGAAAGTTACATGGTGTTTGTATGGGTCTTAGCAGAGATTGGTACCATCCATCTCTTGAAACATTTTTCATTTGTGAATTATGAAGGCCTATTACGAAGTATGTTTGATAACATCCATAAAGTCATTGCAAATCTTGACAATGAAAAGGCTGCTCTGTTTGCAAAAACTAACCATGCAATCGTCAACAACTCGAACGCTTTTCAATATATGGCGAAATCGTTTGACTCATTATGCAGTCGTGTTTCCTGTCAAAGCAGTGGTGTTCAGGGGAATGATATCTCGATCACAATTAATAAAATCAAAAGTTATCTTCTCTCAACTCTTCCTAGTCATTTCCAAAGTTTTGAGAACAAGATTAGAGATATTTTCGAAGCGGGTCCCAGTCACCGAAATATGTCTGGTGACCTGTCTTCGGTTAAGAAATTGCTGACATCTCAGTATGACTCTTTTGTAGAGAAGATGGAGTCCTTACATAACTCCTCAAATATATTTTTAAATATATTTGTTAGATGTACTTGGTGAACACAAAAACTTGCAGACGCAAGGGGCTCCGGAAATACTTCATGGAGAAATACAAAATATTCCGAAAACATGTGAAATTGGAACTCATTGTATTCCGGATACACGTGATTCAAACAGACCCTATTATTTTGCATAAATTTGGTACTAAATGGACTGAAGATGAATGGAATTGCAGACTTTCTAAATTATACAATTCTAATATTTCCTCAATTAATAAGGAGAAGTTAATAAATGCATCAATTCTCATCAAAGGTGCTCCATCTTCTTTTGATGTTGCTCAAATACTTCAATTTATTAAAAAAGAGTTCCAGGTCATCACTGTCACATACCTTAGTGTTACTCCTAATCGGATAAGAAAAGAAATATAAAGTATCGCTGCTTTAAATTAACTGGACCGTATAAAACTTTGGAGTTGTTGCAGGATCCTGATAATGCATACGTTTGGAACAAAATTGGTGTGTTACTGTCTGGTGGTCCTCCAGTTCAAGTCTACCTGTTAAATTAATTAAGCCAAAAGCTAAAGGTAACCTTAAATATCCATTAAGTTTAATAGATGCAAATTCTGATTTTTCTGAAATTCTTACTGATCTATCTAACCACTCCACTATTGATACTAATAAAACAAATCTTACCGCAAACAAAATTACTAATAACAAGGATTTAATTAGTCTACTGGACTTACCAACAATTACTCCTCCTAGTGCTAGTAACTCTAACTATACAATTAACAATAATTTAATTGATAAAGATTTAATCAGACTTTTTGATTTGCCAAAAGTTGCACCTCCTACTGATTCTAATAAATCTAATCATACTACTGACGTAAACAATAATGAAAATAATATAAATAGTCTTCTCGACCTACCAACAGTTATTTCACCTTCATTTAATAAGATTAACCATTTTAATACTACAAATTCCTTTAATAATAATTCTTTAACGACTACTAACAAAACTAATCATACTCAGTATTCTTCTAATAATAAAATAAAATTTAAATCTAAATCTAACAATAGTACACTCTCTAAAGAATACTCTAAATCCTCGCTAAATAAACATGTTAGTGATTCTTTTCTTAAAACCAAAATTTCTAAATTTAAACAATCCATTTCTAACACTCTGACAAAATATCAAAATTTTGTTCAAGGTGAAACCTTAAATCCTAATAGCAAACCGTCAATATTGCCTAAAAATTACCACACATCGAACAGTTCAAATTTCAATCCTTCTTCTAACAGTTCATCAAATTATAAATTACCTCCTTCAAAAAAGTTTCTGCCCATCAATCAAGTACTTCCTTTGTTAATCCTACAATGCCACCCATTTTAGATCCTCTTTTGCCACCTGTTGTTAAGGTTACACTTAAATCATCAGAAGATAACAATAACAGTAGGTATGTTTTAGCTAGACTGAGGGATAGTAGAATTTTTGAAAACGTCCGACTTTATCTAGCCTATCTTCATAATAAGCCTAATGAAGGGTGGCAAAACCAATACATCTTTAAAAATTGCTATTCAACAAGAAGGATTGCTAACTGATGTTAATGAACTACGTAAAATTTTTATAAGATATCATGAAACATTTAATATTTCACCGGATAATGCTTTAACGGATCTTGAATCATATGCCTCCCACATTTCTTCTAACAGAATTATCAATCTTCAAAGGGTAAGAGAAAATCGTGATAAGTACTTTCGTCCCCTCCCAAGTCAGAGAAGATTTAGTTAATATTAATCTATATCAACATACTTTAGCTAACCCTTGTACTACCTTTTCTAAATTATCTATTTACTATCAAAATGTACGAGGCCTGCGTACTAAAACTAAAACTGTTTTCTCTAATTCTTCACTTTTAGAGTTTGACATTTTTATTCTAACAGAAACGGGGCTCACTTCCTCAATTAATAACTTGGAACTTTTCTCATAATCTTTTAATGTTTTTAGAAAAGACAGATATGGTACGCTATTTCCTGATAATATTTCAAAAGGTGGAGGTGTATTAATTGCTACAAAAAATTCCATTTGTACTTCAGAACTGATTTGTTCTCAGTGCGAATTAATTAAAGATACCGAAATTATAGCTATAAAAGTCAAACTGCAATCTAATAATTTAATCATCATTAACTGTTATATTCCTCCTGCTTCTAGTTTTGATCTTTATTCTCAATACTTATTAGTAATTGAATCGTTCATTAGTGATATTAACGCAGATGACGATATTTTATTATGTGGTGATTTTAATTTACCTAATATTAGTTGGGTTGGCCACGATGAAGAACCTTACTTTGTGCCGAAGGAACTGATTAGCAATATTGAAAGCTTAGTTATCGATTCCTTAAACTCTTTTAATCTTCAACAAGTTTCTTCGGTTTATAATTATTGGGGTAATCAATTGGACCTTATTTTCACCACAAACTGGAATGACCTAGTTATTATTGGTTGTTCTATGGAATTAGTAAAAATTGATCCTTATCACCCGCCTATCTGCTTTACTTTTTGTTCTTTCTCCTCTATACATGTCGATTCTGCTCTTTCATATCGTTTTAATTTTTTAAAAGCTAATTTTGCTGATATTAATAATTTTTTAAATTCTTATGATTTTTCATTCATTAGTTCTTCTGATATAAATGCCTCAGTTAATAGCTTCTATGAAGTTATCTTGTTATCTATTTCTCGGTTTGTTCCTCTAGTAGTTGATACTAGTAATATTTCTAGTCCGCCTTGGTTTACTAGAAATCTGAAAACTTTAAAAAATAAAAAAACAAAGCTTGGCGTAAATTTGTCAAAATTAATTTGAACCACGATTATAATAATTTTTTGATCTTGTTTAAAGAATTTAAATTAATGGCAGATAATCTTTACGCAAATTATGTTTCTAATATGTCCTCGAATATCAAAACCAACCCGAAACTCTTTTGGAAATTTGTGAACTCTAAGAGAAAAAATGATCAATACCCTGCTTTTTTTAAATATAAGAATACTGTCAACAACGATTCTAAAGTTATTTCTGAATTCTTTCGCGATTTTTTTGCATCTAGTTACACTACTCCGCTTTTTTCTGTAAGCGAAACAAATTTCCATCATCTTGATAATTTTTCGAAAACTACACTTACTAATATTAATATAAATTCTAATTTGATTTGCAACTATTTAAATAAAATTGACGATAATCCTAGTCCTAGTATTCCTAATTTATTTTTAAAAAATTGTTCTGTATCTTTAGCCGGCCCGCTTTCGACTATATTTAATTACTAATTAGCTTGTGGAGTTTTCCCTTCAATTTGGAAGACAGCTCTTATTAGACCTATTCATAAAAAAGATCAAAAAAATGACGTAACTAATTATCGTCCAATAGCTAAACTATCAGCAATTCCAAGACTCTTTGAACTAATTGTTTTTGATTCTATTTATGATCATTGCACGAATTTCTTGTCACTACTTCAACATGGCTTTACGAAAAGTAGATCCACTGTCACCAACCTGGTTGAGTCAACATCAACTTTTCTCAAAAATATGGAAGATGGTTTTCAAACAGATGTAATTTACACTGACTTTAGTAAAGCTTTCGATCTTCTTCCTCATAATATCATTATGTTTAAGTTAAAAAAATTAGGATTTCCCCCTTATTTTATAAATTGGATATGTTCCTATCTTTCTGATCGTAGGTTCTCTGTTTTTTTTCGTTCTAGAACTTCTGCTCAATTTATAGCTCCTACTGGTGTTCCTGAAGGTAGTCATCTTGG
>OX352772.1:255770436-255772936 GCA_947095535.1 Poecilobothrus nobilitatus | reverse complement strand
GAACCTCCTTGTGGATTCCAACATAGCGAAACTCTGTTTATATCATTTTCATTTTTCCTTAATGTGTGCCCGATCCATTTCCACCTTCTCTTGGTTATTTGTTTTACTAGGGGTTCCTCATTTGTTAAGTTCCATAGATCTTTATTGCTGATTCTGTTCGGCCAGAAAATTCTGCATATGATTCTTAGGTGCTTGTTTATGAAGACTTGCAGCTTATTCTTGATGGTGTTCGTTAGCAGCCATGACTCACTACCATATGTTAGAGTGGTTTTAACACAGGAGTTGAATATGCTAATTTTTGTTCTTCTAGATATTTGGTTGCTGTTCCATATAGGCCGAAGTCTGCCGAATGCTGATCTTGCCTTGTTGATTCTATTTTGTACATCTTCCCTAGTACCACCTGTAGGAGTTATTATGCTACCGAGGTAACAGAATTTGTCTACGCTATCTATGTGTTGGCCTTCTAGTATGATAGGGGTGTTGCTTGGGCAGTGAACAAACATTGCCTTAGTTTTGTTAATGTTTATTTCGAGCCCTCTTTTCCGTGCCGCCTGTTGTAGAAGGTTCAGTTTCGACTGCGTTTCAGCTTGGCTGTGCGACAAGAGGCAGATGTCGTCAGCGTAGTCGAGATCAGAGAGATTCCTATCATCAGACCAATTGATGCCATCCCAGGTGTTACTGATTTCTCTCATTATGTCATCCAAGACTATTGTGAATAATAGGGGCGATAGAGGGCATCCTTGTTTGACTCCTGCATTCGTTGTGAATGGATCGCTGATATTTCCACTATGTGATACCGAGAGTTCGGCGTTATCATAGAGAGCACGAATTATATTCACGATTTTCCTTGGTATATTCCTGTTTACAAGGGCTTTCCATATGGCTTCTCTTTGTATAGAGTCGAATGCCTTCTTAAAGTCAACGAAGACCAGACACAGCGGTGATCGCCATTCGTGTGATTGCTCCACTATTATTCTTAGTGTGTTGGCTTGATCGAGACAGCTTCTAGCCGGCCTGAAGCCAGCTTGCTCGTTTCTTAGCGTGTTCTGCACCTCTTCTTGGAGTCTATTCTGAATAATGTTTGTGATGATTTTATATATTGTATTCAGTAATGTAATACCCCTCCAGTTGTTGCAATCAGAAAGATCACCTTTCTTTGGAATTTTGATAATAATTCCTTTTTTCCATGATGATGGTATTGTTTCTGATGCCCAAGCGCTTGTTATATGCGGGTGGATGAGTTCTGCTGATGATTGTGGATCTGATTTTAGTATCTCACTTGGTAGACCATCGTCTCCTGCTGCCTTATTCCTTTTCAATCTTAAGATGGCGTCTTTAATCTCACGGATTGAGGGTGCTGAGCTGAGAATAGCGATATTTTCTTCACTGAGATCATTGGTGGTTACTTCCGAGTGAGGGCTGTGTATCGGCTGAATGTTGCTTATTTCCTCAAAGTGCTCTTTCCAACGCCGGGTTTGTTCTTAAATGTTGGTTAGAGCGTTGCCGTTTCGATCTTTTATAGGGCGGTTAACTCTGTGAGATCGGTTTGTAAGGCTATTTACGATATTGTGTACTGATCTTATATCATTCTTGCCAGCTGCTGTTTCTGCTTCTCTAGCCATTTTCTCAATGTGTTTTCTCTTATCAGCCCTGGCTCCTTTCTTAACTAGTTTGCTCTGGGTCTGATACTGCTGCCTTAGCGAGATAGAGTTATCAGTATTCATTTGGTTCTTTAGTTGTTGCCTATGTTTGATCAGGTTCCATGTATGGTCAGAGATCCATGGTTTTCTATTATTCTGATGTGTGCCTAGGACGTTTACTGATTTTTGTCGTATGGCTTTAGCTTTTTCCTCCCATGACTGCTGCATGTTCTCTGATACAGTTTGCTGGATAGCAGTTATGATATTAGATTTTACTGCTGGGTTTCTGAGCTGGTCTAAGTTCAATTTGGCTTTGAGCTTCTGCGCGTTGGCAGTATTACGCCTTAACCGAATCCTTAGGTCAGCTGTTATAAGTTCAAATCAATCCCCTCCCCCAAGTTCCCAAGTTCAAGTTCAATCCCCTCTGTGGCCTAGCTGGTAGGAGCGCAAGTATTGCAATCATACCAGTACGGCTTTCTCGGGTTCGATTCCCGATGGGGGATACCTTCGTATAGCAATTAATATTAGCATAATTTTCATATCAAAGTTATTTTCATATATATATATTATAACGAATTTTCAAATCATATCTATAACTCACAGATACAATAATCTCAAATAATCCTCATATCAGAATAGCCAATATGCATAACTATTTTCACTTTATAAAAATATAACTCACAGATATAATAAAATTGTCAATAATTAATAATTCAATAACTCAATATAGCGCACAAATAACTTATATTCCTAGCAAAAACTAGGATCGGTTGCAATAGGCCAATCCCCTATTCAGCTTAAATTGAAAAGGATTCAAGAAACGGAAGCAAGAAGCCTCGGATATAATAGATTTGGAAATA
>OX352772.1:255735436-255762936 GCA_947095535.1 Poecilobothrus nobilitatus | reverse complement strand
CAATCGAATCTGGATTTGTTACATGGAAATGTAAAAACTGCCCCAACAATTTAAACGAGTCATTCATAATAGTAGGTGACAATGACTTAACTGCTAGGCCTCAGTCTACAAATGAATCTTCAAGGGAAAATAAAACCACCGATCTTTCCTTCATATCTCCTAATAAATGCTCGGGTAACAGACTGGCCTCTGTCGTCAATCAACTGATATCGGGGTTAAAGAATTTAGTCGTACGCTTGACTTTCTCAGTAATCGAATTGATGAATTGGTAAAAATAAATAATAAGTCTCAAAAAGAAAACACTAAGCTCAAAGTAAGTCTAAAAAACACTGAAATAAAATCAAATTTGATGGATAAAGATTAAATTATCTAGAACAATTGTTGGATGAGAAGCAGCAAACATCTAATAAAAACAACATAGTTATAGCAGGACTTCTGTTGAATTTAACCAATCCAACAGAGGTAGTTCTGAAACTAGGTAAACATCTGCATGCGAACATCACCGAGCAAGATATAAACTCTGTTACCAAACTGCAGCCTAAAATAAAAGAAAAAAATAAATTAAACGTTAATAAACGTTGATGAAAATAGCAAAACTCCTAAAACATCAGTTGAATCTGTGATAATTAATAACAACAATCATAAGATAAGTAATGACGTAAGTTTTTGCAATTCTCTTAATAATAATGCTCAATTAAGCCTGGAAGATGAATTAGAATCTTTCAATTGTACTAATTATACCCCAGAAGAATTAGCACAATTTTTAAAAAATCTAGGTGGTGTTTTGCTCGAAATTCACAAAAATCAAAAACATTTAGCACTCCAGTTTGAAGAAGTTTTAATCAAAAATGCTGAATTATTGAAAGAAAATTCTAAATTACATGATCGTGTGAATAGTTCTGAAAATCACATCAGCATTTTGGAAAATAGAGTTAACAGTTTGGAGTACTTACATGATAAAACGCAGCAGAATTTGTTAAAAAATAATCTTGTACTAGCCGGTCTACCTTCGAATCTCATAAACTCAACAGAAATTGTTTTGGCGATCGCAAAAAAAATTAATGCCAATATTGATAAAAATGATATATCAGATGTTACAACAATTAATCAAAAAAAAATTAATGAAGCTGGTCCCCAGAAAAAATTATATATTGTTAAGTTTAATTCTGATATCCCAAAAAAAGAATTATTGGAAAAAAAACGACAATACAAGCATCTTTTTACTGTTGAATTAGATATGAATAATGATGGCAACAAAGAAATATTTCTACGTCACCATCTTACAGCACTGCAGTCTAATCTTTATTATGAAGCTAAAAATATTAAAATCAAACATAAATTTCAATTTCTCTGGGTCAAAGATAGCACCATTTTCTTACGGAGAAATCATTCCAGCAAAATATACAAAATATTGTCGAGGAACGATATCAATCATATTTATAAAACCTTCAATACCTAAGCACAATATCAACACAATACATTTACAAATGGTAAAATTAAAAAACTTAGTTATATGTATTTCTTTTTTATTATTCTTTAAATTCAATTCTAAAATTTTTTTTTCTTATATTTTGTCAATATTAATATTAATAGTTTATACAAATTATTTTTCTTTTTTTCTTACATTAAATAATACTTTTTTCATCATACAAACCAAATCATACTAACCAAAAATATTTGAGAACAAAAACACGCTTATTTCTAATTTTTTCTTTTTTGCTTCTTTTATTTAATTATATAAAATTAAAATTAATTTTATACTTTTTATTTCTTTATATTTTACATTTATTTTTTTACATATTTACTTTTTTTATACATTTTATTTCTTTACAAATAATTTTTTACTTTACAATTTTTATTTTTTTTTTACAATTTTACTTATTTATAATTTTTACAAATTGATTATTACATTTTTATTTCTTATAAAAAAAAAAAGCAGGAACACAGCTTTTAGTTAATAATCACTTAAGAGAGACTGATATATCCATACATAGCACTATGAAAGTTTGCGATAATAGAAAAATAATTCTGACATCTATCTCTTTCTATTGCATTGATAATCATTTTATTGTTAAATCACAAATTTCTTTTTCTGATAGCACTATGAAATTTTACGATATTAGAAAAAGAATTCTCACATCTATCTCTTTCTATCACATTAATAATCTAATTTTGTTAAATTACAAATCATTTTTTTTCTTTTATATTTTGACCAACATTAATTAATGGAGGAGACTGGGATAGATAATTATCAAAATATTTTTGATTTAAACAATGACATTAAAGGGCAATATTATACAGACGAGGGCAGATTATTAAACGATTCTTACAGTAAAAATTTTAATATTATATACTTAAACATACAAAGTCTTACAAATAAATTATATGATCTAGAAGCGATAGTAAATTCTTATAGTATAAAAATGGATGTGATTGTACTGTCGGAAGTTTGGTTGCATGAGAGTGAAAACATATTCTATAATTTACCAGGTTATGTTCCGTATTTTAGTAATAGGAAAAGCAAATATGGGGGTGTTGCAATATTAATAATAAAATTAGTAGTAATTGTATATATAATGAAGAATTTTAAAATTCTAATATTCTAGGTGTTAAGTTAATCAAACATATTATAAATATATTTACAATTTATAGGTCCCACAGAACGAATTTTGATATATTCGTAGAAAAAATAGAAGATTTACTAAAACACAGGAGATCAATCTTTGTAGGTGATATAAATTTTAATTTATTAAATAAAGATACAAATACCAAAGACTACCTTAATATGCTACATAGTAATGGATTTATAATTCTCAACAAGATCTCAATTGAATACGCAACTAGAATAGGTAATACCACTAGGACAATTATAGATCATTTAATTTCTGATCTCATTGACTTGAAATACAATGTTCATGTGTTAGACACAATTTTATCTGATCACCAAATGCTTTTTGTCAGTATTGACTTCAAACCCATAAAAGAAAAAATCAACAGTCATAAAATCATTCTAGATTATGACAACATTGATAAAAATGAATTTTGGAACAATATGAATAACATAAATTCTTTTGATGATATGGTTTGCAAACTTACCGAATTGATTGAAGCAAATACAAAAACAATTCAATCAAAATTTAATAACAATAAAAGCATTTGGATGACAGCTGAAATTCGAGAAAATATGAAAATCCGCGACTCTTTCTTAAAATTCAAAAAAAAATATCCGAATGATACTCATGTCAATAACTTGTATTTACATTATAAGTCAAAAGTTTTTAAGCTAATTGTGAATGCAAAAAAGAACTTTTGCTCAAATTTCATTTCACAAGATACTAGTAATGGTAAAAAACTGTGGAGTCTGTATAAGCAAATAATGTTCAACAACGATCAATCTTATAATAACCAAACCATTAAAACCATTAAGTATAATAATAATATATATTCTAATGAAGAGGAAATTGCTAACACTATGAATGACTTTTTTATCAACGTTACTAATGATTTAAACATTTCAGATGAACCTGTTGACTTCGAATATTTCGATTTCTTTCAATATAATGTAAACTCAACAACTTTTAGTCTTGATCTTACAACATATGAGGGAGTTAGTAAAGCTATCAAAAATCTTAAAGCCTCAGCAGCTACTGGATTTGATAAGATATCGAGTAAATTTGTAAAAAAATTCGCAAACCGATTGACTCCAATATTAGTTAAATTTATTAATTCATCTTTTAGTTCAAAAATATTTCCAAACATTTTAAAAACTGCAATAGTAACACCTATTTTCAAAAGCGGCGATGCTACAAATCGATCTAATTACAGACCAATTTCAATTCTTAGTACGTTTTCCAAAATTTTTGAAATAATCATTAGAAATCGTTTAAACACTTTTATGACAGTTAACTGTTTACTAAGTGTAAATCAGTTTGGTTTTGAAAGAAACTCGAATACAGCAGCAGCCTGTCTTAACCTAACCGATTTCATTAGTAAAAATATAGATTCTAAGAAATATGTAGGTTGTATATTTCTTGATTTAAAAAAAGCTTTCGACTGTGTTGACTATGAGATACTTCTTCACAAATTTTCTCAACTAGGTTTCCCTGCAGAATACATTAGCTTTTTTAAATCGTACTTGTTAAATCGAAAGCAGAAAGTTCGATTAAATAATTGTTTTAGCAATCTAAAATCTGTAATTAAAGGAGTACCACAAGGTTCAATTTTAGGTCCCGACCTCTTTAAGCTTTATATAAATGATATTTGTAAACTAAGTTTGATAGGATCTTTGCAATTGTATGCTGATGACGCTGTATTAAAATATGGTTTAGGAAATGAAAATGAATTAAAACGAGCTATAGACTCTGACCTTCAAAAAATCAATATTTGGCTAAGAAAGCACAAACTTTCTTTAAATATAAGTAAAACTAAAATATTATTATTCCATAACAAAAAGTTTCAAAGCACCAATTTCACATTTAGTAATTCGACAATCGAAGTTGTCAATAAGTTTAACTATCTAGGTTTAATATTGGATAAAAGTCTAAAATGGGATGAGCGTATTGACTACATATCTAGAAAAATTTCACCTTACGTTTTTATCCTAAAAAGGTTACGAAATTTTCTATTAGATAAAACTTTATTTGTCATATACTCTTCTCATATTTTATCTAATTTAACATATCTTAATCCAATTTGGAGTGGTTCTTCTCAATATCTTCTAAGGAAGTTAGATATTTTGAATAAGAAGGCTATTAAAACAATACACGGATTGCCAACAAATTTTCCTTCAGCATCTCTTTACAATTGCAAATATCTAAGTTTTGCTAATATATGTAAAAAAGAATTGTTTCTCACAGCTTTTAAAATAATTAACAATAAAATAAATCACAATACGAGAAATAAAACTAATTTCTATTTATCAATTTTTAAAACTGAACAACAAAAGAAAAATTGTCTTTATAATTGTTTAAAAGCATTCAATGAGTTGCCTTTAGCAATAAAATCTATCAGTGAAATATGTGTGTTTAAAAAAGAAATAGTGCAATATATTATAGCAAATAATCAGTTGTAGTTTCATTACTTTTTTTTTTTGTTTTTACGCATTTAGTTAAGATAATTTATAATTTATAATTTTAGTCTATTTTTTTTTTTTTTTTAATTTAATTTTACGCTACGTCTTTGTTCTCATCTATTTGCAACTTTTGGAAAAATTATTAATTGTAAATTATGTAAAGAAATGATAGTCAAAAGTTTTCTGATTATTAAATAATTAATCGAAATCAAGATATTGTAGAAATATGAAATGAAATTGTGATATAAATTAGAAATAATGTCAAACAATATTTATAACTAAATAATAAGACCAGACAGCTAATACGCTACGGTCGTATACCATACATTATTTATATACAAATTAAATATTTTGTTTTTTAAATTACTAACTTAGTATTAAAGTAAAACTAAAATTGTATATAAACTTTAAAATTGTTTATTAAAATAAAGAAAAAAAAAAAAAAAAAAAAAAAACAATATCACAAACTAAATTTATTACAATTTTTAATTTTCTTTTGTATTTAATATTATTTGATTCAACTTCCTTAAAAAATTTTATTCAATCAAATTAAAAATATTATTTTACAACTACTAATTTCGTTACCAAACACTTCAAAATTTCATTCACTAAACAAAAAACTAATAATAATTTTTTCTAACCTAGAAATAAGTATAATTTTTATTTTTTATTATTATCAACTTGCATGTTATACTAACAGAAATAATTTATCATTAAGCAATATTAAGAAATATTTAAGCAAATCCATAAGCAATATTTTATTTATACTAATCTTGCTATTAATCACTTTAAATTACATTCATTTGAAAAAGTTTTTAATGTTACCATACATAACACATATAACTTATCATTAAAACATAAACAATATTTTATGGGCAGAGTTACTTTTAGGTGGGTCAACTTCTAATGCCTGTAAAATCCTCTGTAATGGTCTGATCCTTAATTTTTTTTTTTTAAATTCCTTCAGCTTTTCTTGTTCGATGGGTATCCTTTTTTTTTATTTTTTGATTTATTTTTGCCGTAAAGCTGTATGACATTAAAGAAATCATATACATAGAGTATTTACACCGAACAAATTTTTTAAACCCTTTCCTCACAAAATATAGAACCCCGAAATTCTGTTTTGTTGCAGATTAACATATTTTGAACAAAAAATTTATACAGAAATAATATTTATTTGCAGCTTATAAAAAAATGAAATGTTTTCTTTTCATATTTATACTGTTTTATAATTGTAGTGGTATGGTAGTGGTAATATTTTTTTTATTCGTTTCATTCTTATTTGTTTGTACGTATGTTTATTAGATTTGAAATGATTAGAATTTGAATGTTTAATAATTTTTGGCTGGCATATATAAAGCGTATTAAATAGCGTATGTGTGTGTTTAGTAAAATTAAAAATGATTTTATTATGCATGTATAAGAACATAACGTATTGAAGTAGGTAAATAAATAAAAAATTAGATAAGTGATAATAAGTGACTTTTATTAAATATTTTGTTTTAATAAATAAACTTAAGGTAATAAGGGAACAAATCAATGTTAAATTACAGATTCACTGAAATAAAAGTTTCTTTTCCTACTTAGAGTAAATATATAGTAATGATATACCTAGTACTAGTAAAAGTAAATAATTTTTAAAACTTTTGCAAAAATTAATAAAAAAATCAAATTTTATTTAACAATTTTCTTTTTAATATTAGTACCTAAATGTTAGAATAGCTAATATTAGAATAGGAATATTAGTACAGTACCTAAATAGGGAATCAAAAAATAACAAAAGCACATAAAATTAATTAAAAAAATGTTTTATTGCTTAAAATTAAAGAATAGAAGGAAAGCATAAGAAGGGAAAAAGCCACATGGAAAATTCTAAAATATAGTCTGATAGTATTAATTTTCCAAATGGCATAAAAAACTCTTTTTATTAGTACATTTACAAAAAAATAAAAATTCAAAATTTATGTAAACAAATTTTACAAGAAAATATAAAAAACTATTTACAAAATAATTTACAAAATTATAACTAAGCATAATAAACTACTTTAACATTTAAAAAAATTTAACATAAAAACATAATTAATCTTTTTAACAATATATATAGGTATTTAACTTAAATTAATAATCTCGTGCATTGATTTTTAACAAAATTTTCATGAAAAAAAAAATAAAAATTAAAGTTACTAATCCATTACAAATCAAGGAAAAGTTTAAAAAAATATTTATCATTTCTATTATGTATTATGTATGTATTATGTATTGAAATATTTGATTGTTTGATTGTAAAGCTACACGGTATGGGTTTTTATCATATATTTTTTTGCTATTAAGACAATCGAGAATATCATATATTTTTTTGCTATTAAGAACAAAAAGCTAAGGAATCCAAGAGGGAAAGATAAAAAAATAGTCAAAAATAATTCAAAACTAAATATATATAGTAGAAATTTTGTCTCACATGGTCTGCAATTTTTGAATAAATATTTTTTTAAACTTTTTCTTTTTAAATATATATTTAAATTATATTTATTTAATTTATTTTTCTTTTTAAATATTTTTTTAAACTTTTTCAGCTTTTAAAATAATTAACAATAAAATAAAACACCACTTCATGATCGATATTCATAATCACATCGATATTCATAATCACAATACGAGAAATAAAACTAATTTCTATTTATCAATTTTTAAAACTGAACAACAAAAGAAAAATTGTCTTTATAATTGTTTAAAAGCATTCAATGAGTTGCCTTTAGCAATAAAATCTATCAGTGAAATATGTGTATTTAAAAAAGAAATAGTGCAATATATTATAGCAAATAATCAGTTGTAGTTTCATTACTTTTTTTTTTTTGTTTTTACGCATTTAGTTAAGATAATAAATTTATAATTTTAATCTATTTTTTTTTTTTTTTTTAATTTTAATTTTACGCTACGTCTTTGTTCTCATCTATTTGGAAAAATTATTAATTGTAAATTATGTAAAGAAATGATAGTCAAAAGTTTTCTGATTATTAAATAATTAATCGAAATCAAGATATTGTAGAAATATGAAATGAAATTGTGATATAAATTAGAAATAATGTCAAACAATATTTATAACTAAATAATAAGACCAGACAGCTAATACGCTACGGTCGTATACCATACATTATTTATATACAAATTAAATAAACTGTGTATTTAAATATTTATTCAAAAATTGCAGACCATGTGAGACAAAATTTCTACTATATATATTTAGATTTGAATTATTTTTGACTATTTTTTTGTCTTTCCCTCTTGGATTCCTTAGCTTTTTGTTCTTCCTCAATTATTAATTTTTCCTTTAACCATTTGGTTTCTTTTTTTAATAACAAATCGATTAGTAATTCTAAAAACTTAATTTTATGCGTAAAGCATTTTTAATTTTCGTTGAACATTCTACGCGGTTTAATTTATCCGATTTATTAGTAGCTTCCAAACAACAATATAAAATGTTTTTTTTTAAGTTCTTTTGATGAAAGTTTTGAGAAAAAAAGTGATCAAATATATTGATTTGAAATTGGGTCAATTCAAAAAAATTTTCTGTTGGCGCTTTTAAATGGACAATATCTGAGTCATTTTTGTAGTTTTTTTGAAAAATAAATTGTTCCGACTCAAGTAATAAAGGGCTTTCAGAAGTCTTAAAAAATAAATCGTTACATGACACACAAGAAATTTTTTTCATCATTTTAGAAATGATATAACCACATGTGCGTTATTCGAAACAACATTCCTTTCTGTTTTTTCTAAATTTTCTCCTAAATAATTGATGACAAGGTTAGTAATATTATCATCAATTTGTTCAATTTCAATTTTTCTTCATTTGTACCTGAGCTATATTCCTCTAATTCATAATTTACTAAATCTTCTGAAAAAAATTCATCATTATCTTCCTCACAATTCGAGTGTTCAATTTTAAAGTTAATTAATTTTACAGACATGATTTTCGCTAAGATATTACTGAATTCAGAGACAGATGGGTTATTTATTATTACAACCGTTTCTATAACAAATTAATGAAAACAAATTTTCTAAAGCATCTTGATTAAAGCGAGACAACAGCAAACAAGAACACTCGTTTGTATTATAAATTGAAAATATATTTGAACTTAACTCTATAATGCCTGTTAAAGTTTGAACCATACCTTCGATACAATAAATTTTTGGAGAAGAGATTGGTTTTATATTTTTAAAATACTCTATCATTTCTATTATGTATTGAAATATTTGATTGTTTGATTGTAAAGCTACACGGTATGGGTTTTTATCATATATTTTTTTGCTATTAAGACAATCGAGAATAGCATATATTTTTTTGCTATTAAGAACAAAAAGCTAAGGAATCCAAGAGGGAAAGATAAAAAAATTGTCAAAAATAATTCAAAACTAAATATATATAGTAGAAATTTTGTCTCATATGGTCTGCAATTTTTGAATAAATATTTTTTTAAACTTTTTCTTGATTTGTAATGGATTAATAACTTCAATTTTTATTTTATTTTTCATGAAAATTTTGTTAAAAATCAATGCATGAGATTATTAATTTAAGTTAAATATCTATATATATTGTTAAAAAGATTAATTATGTTTTTATGTTAAATTTTTTTAAATGTTAAAGTAGTTTATTATGCTTAGTTATAATTTTGTAAATTATTTTGTAAATAGTTTTTTATATTTTCTTGTAAAATTTGTTTACATAAATTTTGAATTTTTATTTTTTTGTAAATGTACTAATAAAAAGAGTTTTTTATGTCATTTGGAAAATTAATACTATCAGACTATATTTTAGAATTTTCCATGTGGCTTTTTCCCTTCTTATGTTTTCCTTCTATTCTTTAATTTTAAGCAATAAAACATTTTTTTTAATTAATTTTATGTGCTTTTGTTATTTTTTGATTCCCTATTTAGGTACTGTACTAATATTCCTATTCTAATATTAGCTATTCTAACATTTAGGTACTAATATTAAAAAGAAAATTGTTAAATAAAATTTGATTTTTTTATTAATTTTTGCAAAAGTTTTAAAAATTATTTACTTTTACTAGTACTAGGTATATCATTACTATACATTTACTCTAAGTAGGAAAAGAAACTTTTATTTCAGTGAATCTGTAATTTAACATTGATTTGTTCCCTTATTACCTTAAGTTTATTTATTAAAACAAAATATTTAATAAAAGTCACTTATTATCACTTATATTATCACTTATCGCTTTTTATTTATTTACCTACTTCAATACGTTATGTTCTTATACAAGTTATCTATCCTATAAATAGAACACTTAATAACATTACAAAAACCCAAATTTCCAAGTACTTTCACATAAAATTCAGTTTTAATAAAATTTATTTTAAATAATTTCACGCTTCACATGAAATGCTTACATGTCAATTTTCATTTTCAGTTTTATTAAAAACCCTAATAAATTTTAATAACCTTTTAAATAATTTGAATTTATAAAAAATTCTTGTATTAATTATTTACTATATCATATTTCATAATATTCATTTCATATGTTGACCTAGTACAACATATTGAACTAAATTTAAATTCTCTTGTTATTGCATTTTTGTTGTTGTCTTAAAATATTTTAAATGTTCTACTTACGTTAAAATATTTTAAGTGGTTTACTAAATTATTTCCTTGATTTCAAAATCGATATTAAGTTCGATTATTTCAGATTTTTAAGTATAAGATTTTCTTTTGTTAAAAACTTAATTTTTAGTTTTAAGTCAGTTTAGTTTGATTTGTAAAAGAATAAAGATTGTTCTTAATTAAAATTACAATTAAAAACAAATTTAAATAAAAATTATAATTCAATTTAAAAATAAAATAATTTGTTTGTGTTTTTTATAATAAACTTTATTGTAAATAAAAATAAAAATTATAATTCATTTTAAAATAAAATAATTTGTTTGTTTTTCTATTATAATAAACTTTATTGGCGCAGTCGGTAGGATTGCCCCACTAGTAGTGAAAGAAAATAATTAAAAGACAATAAAGTGTTCAAAATTTCATAAATATTTTTTTTATTAAAAAGAACAGAAAAACAAAAAGTTCAAAATTTAGAAAATATTTTTATAATTATCAAGAACAATATATAAAAACTTTTAAAAGTAATTTTGAAAAACTACTAGGTTTCTTTTAAGAATTTGGTGGCAATCTATATATGAGTTATAAACCATATATAACAAAATAGAGAAGTAAAAAATCAAGCTAAACTGAAATTGGAAGATGAACATCTTTCCGGAGTACAACTTAGTGTTTCAACTAAAATAATGGCAATTACATCAATTTTGGAAGCAAGAGCTGTCCCAATTTTTAGAGATGACTCAACTTTTGAGCTAACCCATTTTATTAAAGAAGTAGAAGCAATTACTTCTTTAACAACAGACGTAACTGTCAAAGCATATCTGCAGAGCATCTTATTAACAAAAATACAAGGACCAGCAGCTGTAGCAATCAGGAGACTCGAGAACGCAACATGGAATGATATCAAGACAAGACTGAAGAAAAGTTTTAGAGTTCAAGAATCATACCTGAAATTAAAGGAAAGAGCCGATGCAGTACGATATATTAACGTAAGTCAATTTTATAATGAATTATCTCATATATTAGATTTATTAAATCTTAAGTACCAATTAGATGATGATTCTCCTATAGAATTTAAAGTTGCAAATAACGAAAAAAGTATATTGGAAAACTTTTTTAATAAAATATCTAGGAATGATTCTATGTATTTAAGACAAAAAAATGTTGATTCGCTTGAAGAAGCTTACTTTGAATTATTACAGACTGGGATTTCCAAAAATACAAATTTAAATAATAATTTTAAACAAAATAATAATAACAATAGTAGTTGGTTTCATAATAAAAAACAAAATTCTAATTTTAATCGCGGTAATTCTAATTTTAATTATAATAATAATTTTAATCCTGACTCAAATAAAAATATTCAAAGAAATTTCCAACAAAACTCCCGATATCAAAATTCTGGAAACAGATATAGATATCAAAATTCTAGTAATTTTACTAACAATAACAATCGTTACCAAAATTCTAGTAATTTTACTAACAAAAACAATCGTTACCAAAATAACGGTCACTCGAATAACAATCGTTATCCAAATTATAATCACTCTAACAATAATAATCATTATAGTAATATGAATCGACCAAATGAAACTATGGAAATTGACGAACAATATAATATTGAAGAAAATTTTCAGTTAAAGCCTCCAGAGAATCACTACCAATAGTAAAGTTTAATATTGATAATAAAATATTTAATTGTTTAATTGATACTGGTTCTACTACATCTATAATAAAAAATACCTTATTTCCTAATATAAAATTAATTAAGTTAGAAAAACCCATACAAATTTCTACATTGTTTGGTAAAAATTATATTAACCATGAAATAATAACTGGAGTTCCTAAAGAATTTAATGATAATGCTATTATGACATGGAAAGTATTCAATTTTAATAGTAACAAGTTTGATGCAATATTAGGTCAAAATATTCTTAAGGGAATAGGAGCAAAAATTGATTTGAATAATGAAAGTATTGAAATTAAAGGAAAAATTACTAAATTCTTACATTCATTTCCTTTCGATAAAAATCAAGTAAATGAATTGTATTCTTTAGATTTAAAATCAAAAAATATTGTAGACTATATTAAAACGGGTCATCTTAATAAAGAGGAATTTGAAATTCTTAAAAGAATTGTTCGAACTAATAATGACTTGTTTTATCAAGAAGGCCAATAATTAACAAATGTTAAAGCCATTAAACATCAAATTATTACTAAACATGGTCAACCTATGCTAAATAGAATAGGTATATGCTAAAATATATAGAATTCCCAAAGTCCATGAAAAGGAAGTAGAGAAACAAGTTTCTGACCTGTTATCTCAGGGAATAATAAAATGTAGTAATTCACCATATAATTCACCCATTTGGGTGGTACCAAAACAAATTGATCAATCTGGGACAAAGAAATGGAGAATTGTTGTCGACTATAGGAAACTTAATGAAATTACTATAGAAGACAAATTTCCTATTCCTAACATTGATTCATTATTTGACAAGTTGGGCAAAGCTCAATATTTCACTACGCTGGACTTGGCAAAGGGATTTCATCAAATCCTTGTAGATGAAAAAGACCGAGCCAAAACAGCATTCTCAACACCTCAAGGTCATTACGAGTATGTCAGGATGCCATTCGGATTAAAGAATGCTCCTGCTACATTTCAACGTATGATGAATTATATTTTACGCGATTTTATAAATATTATTTGTGTTGTATATCTCGATGATATACTAATATTTAGTACGTCTATTCAAGAACATTGTGATGCTATTACTAAAATTTTTCAGAGACTTCGCGAATTCAATTTAAAAATCCAAATTGATAAATGCGTTTTCTTCTCAAAAGAGTCTGAATACCTAGGGTATTTGTTAACTAACAACGGTATCAAACCGAATCCAAATAAGATAAAAGTTATTAAAAATTTAAAATTACCAACGTCTTGTAAAGGAATAAAAAGTTTCTTAGGGATTACCGGTTATTATAGGAAATTCATAAAAGATTATGCTAAAATAGCACAACCTTTAACTCACTGTTTAAAAAAAGGAAATAAAATCGACATAAAAAATCAAAACTATATATGAGCTTTTGAAAAATTAAAAGAAATCATTATAAATGATCCTATATTGAAATACCCTAATTTTAATCAAAAATTTGTTTTTACAACAGATGCAAGTCAATATGCTATAGGAGCCGTTTTATCACAAAATGGTCACCCTGTATCGTATGCAAGTAGAACGCTTAACGAACATGAAATTAAATATAGTACTATAGAAAAAGAGCTTTTAGCCATAGTATGGTCTACTAAATATTTTAGACCATATCTTTATGGTGTCAAATTTAATATTAAAACCGATCACAGACCCTTAGTATGGTTACATTCATTGAAAGAGCCAAATTGTAAACTCCAACGATAGAGAATAAAACTTAATGAATTTGATATAGATTACGTGAAAGGTAAAGAAAATCAAGTCGCAGATTTTTTAAGTAGGATAGATGTAAATAAAAATGAAATAAATAATATTCAAATTCAGGTAGATAATTCTGATAAAGATACTGAAATGGCTGCAATTTATAGTGGTGTCGAAAATTTGGATGACCACGTCCCAATTGTAGAAAATATTGTTAACAAATACTTTACTCAAATTCATCTTGTGAAAAATAAATTAGAAGAAATAGTGATTAGTAATAAAAAATATAAGAAAATATTTATATCTGAAGAGGACTTGTTGAATGAAAATTACTTAAATGACTTATTAAGAAGATCAATAAAAAAAGGAATAACTGCAATATATTCTGAGTTAGAAGATAGTAAATACGCAATTTTACAGAAAAAATTGATAGAGTTATTTAGCAATGATAAAAAATTTAAATTTCTTAAATGCACCTTGTTAGCAAAGGAAATTGATAATGAAGACGAACTAAAAAAATTAATTAAAGATGTCCATGAAAAAACGAATCACAGAGGTATTATGGAAAATTTTAACGAAATAAAGAATTTGTACTATTTTCCAAAATTAAAAGATTTTATTTATAAATACATAAATAACTGTGACGTTTGTAATTTAGCTAAATATGATAGGAACCCAAATCAATATAAATTTCAGATTTCAGAAACTCCTTCCCAACCGCATGAAATCATCCATGGTGATACTTTCTATATAAAAAAGGAAGTTTTCCTAACCACTATTTATAAATTCACAAACCATCTTTCGGCTATAAAACTTACTGATAGAAATAGTATGACAATAGTGCAAGCCTTCAAATTTAGAAATTCATTATTTGGAAAACCGAAAAAATTTGTTTTTGATAATGAATTTGATAACCTTAATTTAAAAGATTTTTGTAGATCAGAAAACATTGAAGTTCATTATACTTCACCCAGAAGTCATACTGCAAATTCCGACATAGAGAGAGCTCATGGTACGCTAACAGAACATATTAGAATACTTAACATAACACAACCCAATTTAGATATTGAAAATAAAATCTTAAAAGCAGTAGAAGCTTATAATAACACGATCAATTCTACAACACTAATAAAACCAATAGATTTTATTAATAATAAAGTGTTAAATCTACAAAAAATTAAAGATAAAATTCAATCAAAAAAAGAAAAAAATATTTTTAAATTAAATAAAAATAGGAAAGATTTCGAACCACCAAACACAGGCGAACTTTTAATACAAAACCCCGCTATCGCAAGATATAAAGAGTTACCTAAATATAAGAAAATTAAGTATACTAAGACAAATAATAATAAGTTACTTGATAATAGAAATAAAAATATTCACCCTTTTCGTACTAAAAGAAATTTTAAAAAATTTTCAGATAACGATATTATTAACCCTATTGAACCCATGTCAAGCTAGGATAAATGTCGAAAAGTTGGAAACTGAAGCCGGATATACCATACTCCAGCAAGAAAAAATCTATATAATAAGTAGTTACAGTAAAATCATTCATATAGTAGATTTAGAAGACATTGAATATACAATAGACATGATCGAAAGGCAAATAAACGCAACATTTTATTTACCAGAAGACGAAAATAATATTAAAACTTTGTTCAATAAAATAAATAAAATTAAACATACGTTTAAAACTTTGATTCCATTCAGACACAAAAGGGGTCTATTAAATGTAGGGGGTTCATTTTTAAAATGGATTTTCGGAACAATGGATGAAGACGACAAAACAGAATTGGAGGAACATTTAAAAATACTAGACCAAAATAGTCATGACGTAATAACTAATTCTAATAATCAAATAAAAACAAATGATAATATTCAAGAAAACCTTAAACTTTTGCAAAAAAATATTAATAAAAGTAACCAACTATTAAACAAAATATTAAACGATTCTAATACTAATAATAGAAACTTAATAAAGCAAATTCAATTCTTACAAATACTAACAAATCTATATCTTCTTGGTGACGAAATTGAAAAATTTCAAGAAAATGTCGTATTTTCTAAGCATGGTATAATGAGTAGATCAATGCTTACACCAGAAGAAATAGATTATTATAATATAGATATTTTTAAAATTCAGCAACTTAAATGTTCTCTAGCAAGTTATAATAAAAAATTAGTGTTTATTTTGGAAATTCCAGAGATGAGTAATGAAAAGGCTTTACAATATAAAATATTTCCAATACCAAATTTAATGTTTGAAGAAATTAACATAGGTTATTCTGATATTATAATTTTTAAGAATAAATCGTATTATTTAGAACAAGAAAGATACAAAAATAAATTAAAACCAACTTCAGAATGTATTTCTAATCTATTAAATAAAACTTGTAATAAATGTTTAAAACGAATTGAAAATGAATTAAGAATAGTAGAGTTAGAAGTTGGAATAGTTCTTATAAAAAATGCAATTAATTTGAAATTAATTAACAATTGCAATAATATTGATTATATTTTAAATAAAAATTACATTATATTTTTTAATAATTGTACTATTGAAATAAATAATATAACATTTTTTAATAAAGAAAAAGAATTTAACCATTACTTTGTATCACCTAATTACAATATTTTAAAGAATATAAATCATACTTTGAATTTAAAAGATTTAGATATTAAGCAAATGAAGAATAATGAAGAAATTCAAGAATTGAAATTTAAAAAAAAAATAAATAATATTATAATTTTCTCTAATACAATATTTATTATATTCTTTATACTTATTTTAATAATTTTTGTAATGATAAAAAATAAAACAAAAAAAGGAAATCATTCATTTATAATTAGTAAAAACGTTAGTAAACTTAATGTCCAGGAGGACAATGATCTTAAGGATGGGGGAGTTATCTATCCTATAAATAGAACACTTGATAACATTACAAAAACCCAAATTTCCAAATTCTAAATATACATTTAGAATTTCTTTCCAAGTACTTTCACATAAAATTCAGTTTTAATAAAATTTTTTTTAAATCATTTCACGCTTCACATGAAATGCTTACGTGTCAATTTTCATTTTCAGTTTTATTAAAAACCCTAATAAATTTTAATAACCTTTTAAATAATTTGAATTTATTAAAAACTCTTGTATTAATTATTTACTATATCATATTTCATAATATTCATTTCATATGTTGACCTAGTACAACATATTGAACTAAATTTAAATTCTCTTGTTATTGCATTTTTGTTGTTGTCTTAAAATATTTTAAATGTTCTACTTACGTTAAAATATTTTAAGTGGTTTACTAATATATTTCCTTGATTTCAAAATCGATATTAAGTTCGATTATTTCAGATTTTTAAGTATAAGATTTTCTTTTGTTAAAAACTTAATTTTTAGTTTTAAGTCAGTTTAGTTTGATTTGTAAAAGAATAAAGATTGTTCTTAATTAAAATTACAATGAAAAACAAATTTAAATAAAAATTATAATTCAATTTAAAAATAAAATAATTTGTTTGTGTTTTTTATAATAAACTTTATTGTAAATATAAATAAAAATTATAATTCATTTTAAAATAAAATAATTTGTTTGTTTTTCTATTATAATAAACTTTATTTACATGCATAATAAAATCATTTTTAATTTTACTAAACACACACATACGCTATTTAATACGCTTTATATATGCCAGCCAAAAATTATTAAACATTCAAATTCTAATCATTTCAAATCTAATAAACATACGTACAAACAAATAAGAATGAAACGAATAAAAAAAAATATTACCACTACCATATCACTACAATTATAAAATAGTATAAATATGAAACAATACATTTAATTTTTTTATAAGCTGCAAATAAATATTATTTCTGTATAAATTTTTTTTTTAAAATATGTTAATCTGCAACAAAACAGAATTTCGGGGTTCTTTATTATTATTATTATTATTATTATTTTTACTATTATTATTATTTTTATTATTATTATACAACATTCAAATTCTAATCATTTCAAATCTAATAAACATACGTACAAACAAATAAGAATGAAACGAATAAAAAAAAATATTACCACTACCATATCACTACAATTATAAAATAGTTTAAATATGAAACAATACATTTAATTTTTTTATAAGCTGCAAATAAATATTATTTCTGTATAAATTTTTTTTTTAAAATATGTTAATCTGCAACAAAACAGAATTTCGGGGTTCTATATTTTGTGCAGAAATGGTTTAAAAAATTTGTTCGGTGTAAATACTCTATGTATATGATTTCTTTATGGTATGACGTTCCAACACTCATGCATTTTTGAAAGGTGCTGCCGGTGTGGAATTCTTTAATTTTTGAAAAGTGTTTTTAAATGAACACATACTTTATAAATGTAACAAATTCTTTAAATGAGTTTACATATATCGCGCATCGTGTGTACATGTGATTAAAGATACGTGTGCACCTTTGTTTCTGTTTTTAATTCAATTCAATTGCTTTTTTTTTTTTTAAATAATCATAATATAAAAAAAAAAAAGGAAGAAAAGAAAAAATAAATAAATTATTATAATAATAAAATTCATAACTTAATTGAACTTGGTTTTTGTTTTTTTTGGTTCAAACAAAAACTTGCAAAATAAAAATATATACATTTTACATATATATTTATAGTGAACACAACAACAAAAAGTTTAAGAAGTTAAAGAAACTAAATAATTAAAGAAAAAATTTTACTTACACTTAAATTTTATAAAATAAAACTATCCTAAAAGTTTAATTTTGATTTGGTTTTCATTTTATTTCACTTTAAAGTAATTCACTAACTTTAGTAAACAGAAAATAATTTAAAAAAAAATACGCTAATAATTAAAAACAACATACATACTGGATATCAAAAAGTGGCAGCCATTTTCCGGTGATTTTGATTTCGACAACGTTGGACCATCAACATACACTAATATTTTGAAATTAACTTAATTTAATTATAACATTTATCTTATTTATTTTATAACTTAAATCAAATAGATACCTGACCTAAGATTATTATTATTTTTTTTTTAACCAATAATTTTTAGAAAAAAGGAAAAACACTGTTTATATAATATTGATCTCTAATTTTGTTTACATTATATTTTTTTATTTCAATTAATTTTTGACTAATTTTTTTTTTTTTTTTTTATGTAATTTAAATTTAATTAATTAAACTTTTGGGCTATTCTTTTTAACCTAATGAAACTTAAAATTTTGATGGTATAATTTATATTTTGTAATTTGAAACTTTGAAATTTTTATTTTTGTTTAAATTTTGTAAATTAATTTTAATTTTGTTTACTTAATTAATTGTCAAAACTAGTATTACACAATGCACGCTAACTAATCATCCTTTTCTATCCCATACCTTTCTTTAGCAGCATATTTTTTATTTTCTTTTTCATTCTACTCTTATTTATATTAATTAATGCTGTTAATTTTTTTTCTATACTTTATTTATATATACTTCCAATATTAGATGTAAGATAAAGAAAACATAATGTTTTGAAAAGGTTTGTGTCTGTGCTAATTTAGTGGTGAATTTTGCAGGCAATCTCTGGGTACAATAAGATACTAAAAACTGTTGTATTCGGATTTTCGTTTGTAATGTTTGCCGCTATTTTGGTGCTTCCACTATTATCTCTTACCTCTATTATTTTATTTTATTTTATTTTTTTTTATTTTTTTTTTTCTTCACTATTTTCGTTATGTCTTATAATTACTTGTTCCATGGGTGATTTATGTTTTCTAATATTTTTTTTAAATATTCAAATTTGAAATTAAATCTTTGCAAATTTAAATTTTTCAAATCTCTTTCCCTCCTTTTCCGCCCGCAAGTTTTAATTAACGGGAACAAATTTTTTATTACAATTTTGTAATATTAGAGGCTTAGCATGTAATTTCCAATCAGTTGAAGCCCATCTTCACTCCGAAAGACCAGCTATACTTGCCTTAAGCGAGACTCAAGTTGTAGGTGATGATACTAATTATAATGTCAACGGCTATACACTTATTTCGCATTTTATACCTCACCGAGGAGTCGCTTTATATACGTTCTAATTTAGCTTTCAACACCCTTCATGATCTAAAAAGCTCCAATCCGATTTTTTATTATCTCTGGGTTAAACTTCGTGTTGAAAATGCTATAATATTTTTCTGTTTTTTATACAGATCCCCTCACCCCAGTGAGCTGGAAACTGCTGTGGCCATCGAAGAATTATCCGACAATATCAATAAAATTTTGGAAAAGAATCCTGAATGTGAGATAGCTGTCGCTGGTGATTTCAATGTGCACAACAAAAACTGGCTCCATTTTTCAAGTCACAATAGCCCGGAAGGCAAACAAGTTGAACTATTTTCAAACTTATTTCAACTTTCTCAACATGTAAAGAGCTCAACTCGAATTCCGGACCGAAAAAATCAAAATGAACATCTTTTGGACTTGTTCCTGACATCAAATCCTGAAAAGCGCCCCAATTGAAGGCTCCAACCATTGCCTTGTTAAATCCAGCTTTCCAATGCGTACATCGCTCAATAGAAATCCTATTTCTAAAAGATTAGTCTGGCACTATAACCGGGCCGACTGGGTAGGTCTGCATAGCTTTTTGGGAGGTTTTGATTGGTCAATGTGTTTCAGTTATAGGGATGTTGACTTTGCTGCGGATGCCATTAGTAAAACAATCATGCTAGGAATGAAACTTTTCATTCCTAGCTCATATAAACCGGTTACAACTAAATCCAAGCCTTGGTTTAATGACATCTGCAGGAAAGCAATTCAAGCCAAGGAAGAGCATTTCAAAATGTACAAGGAAAATGTGTCTGGGTCCTCATTTGGGAACTATAAAGTTGCCAGTAACAATTGCAAGAGAATTATCAATCAGCAAAAGATTCTTTACAACCAAAGATTAAAACGTAAAATAATTAATCTACCGAACTGCAATCGTTCTTTTTGGACATTTGCGAAAAGTGTAAAGAATAGCTTTTGCGAATCATCCTTTCCGACGCTGATTGATAACAATAATTCTATCATATCAGATTCAGTTGGTAAAGTAAATTTGTTTGCAAAATCCTTTGCAGCAAATTCTACACTACCTCCTACAGTACAAACTCCACCAGTACTACCCTTTGTTGATCCTACTAGGGTTAAAATTCTTCATAGGGTGTTCTTTAGAAATCCATTAGTCCTGATGGAATTCCTGCGATGGTTCTTAAACATATTGCCTCTCCCATTTCGAAACCTCTGCGCAATCTTTTTTCATTATCATTTTCGACTGGCAGATATCCCAGTCAATGGAAAGTTGCTCATATCTCTCCGATTCCCAAAAAAGATGATAAAAGCGACCCCTCCAACTACCGGCCAATAGCAATTATTTCGGTCATTTCCAAAGTTATGGAAATTCTCGTTAACAAAAGGCTGATGAGATGATACCTTGATTGCAGAGGTATTTTGCATGATAGGCAATATGGCTTTAGAAGTCAAAGATCTACAGGTGATCTTCTAACATACCTCAGCGAAAAGCTCAATACCAGTATTCACTGTTCAAGTGAATCTGAGGTTGTTGCTCTTGATATCTCAAAGGCTTTTGATCGAGTATGGCATTCTGCTCTTTTGAACAAATGCCGAGCTATTGGTCTTGGTAATCCGTTTTGCAATCCAATTCATAGCTTCGCCGACGACAGCACTCTAGTGGCATCCGATGATTTCCTTAAGAAATGTCACACCTACCGCAATCAGTTCGAAAAGAAATATTATGGTTAGTTTAGTAAACCATGATTTAGCTAAAATAGCTGATTGGGGTAAAACTAATAGAGTTGAGTTCAATACCTCAAAAACTCAAAGCTGCCTGATTTCCTGCAAAAGAAATCACTTTAACCCAATTCTGCGATTCCAAGGAGAAAATATAGAGCGATCAGAAAGTCTAAGCATTTTAGGTTTGCAGCTAAATCAAAAAATGCTGTGGAATGAGCATATTTTTGATATAGCTAAACGTGCTGCCAAATGTTTGGGTTTTCTGTCCCACTGCAAAACTTATTTCTCTCCAAAGGATCTGTCTAATATCTATAAAGCCTACATTCGACCTAAGATGGAGTACAACTCTCACATTTGGGCTGGCGCATCCCAAACTTCTCTGAGTTACCTCGACAAAATCCAAAACCGCGCCTTACGCCTAATAGGCGACCCTGTCAAACAAGTAACACTTTCTCCACTTAACTCGCGTCGTAATATTGGAGCTATTTCTCTGTTTTATAGATATCTTGTAGGTAATGACACTGGCTCTATTGAACTTAAATCAATTATGCCTCCTCTTAAACAATTCCAACGCAACACCAGAGGAGTTGCAAGTGCTCATTTCTACACTGTGGAAATTCCAAGATAGTTTAAAACTGGCTATGGAAACTCATTTGTTGTGAGAACTGCTAAGATGTGGAGCATGCTTCCATCTAATGCGTTCCCCTCTGTTAATAACGTTCCGTACTACAATTTGCAAAAATTCAAATCGAATCTTTATAGGTTCGTTTCCAATCTTCCTAATAACTAAACCTACATATGTATAAAGGAATCCGTTCCTAGCGTTTAGTTAACGTGTAAAAAAAATATATCAAGAGTTTCCATTGACGAAAACTATTTAGGCTCTTTTCAAAACATTATTCATAATAATTTTGGCTGATAATTTTAGCTTAATTTTAAATGAAGTTCAAAAAATAATTGACACAATTAAGTTAGGATCGGCTACTGGATATGACAATATTTCATCGAAAGTTTAAAAAAAGTACTCTAACCAAATTAGTACACTCATGGTAAAATTCATTAACTCTGCCTTTGGATCTGGACACTTTCCTGATGCCACAGTTACACCGATACATAAAGCAAACGATAAATCAGATCCTTCGAACTATAGGCCAATTTCAGTATTAAATTCAATTTCAAAAAAATTCGAAAAAATTATCAAAACAAGACTAACACATTTCATAAACGCTAATGGCATTTTGCATAAAGATCAATACGGTTTTGAGGATAACTCAGACGGCTGCTGCTTGTTTAGCCTTGTCGGATTTTATAACAAAAAGCATGGATAAGAAAAAATATACAGGTTGCTTATTTATAGATCTACAAAAAGCATTTGATTGCGTCGACCATAATATACTTACTTTTAAATTATCACAATTGGAATTTAGTGAAACTCAGTAAAACCTGTTCAGATCTTACTTATCTAATAGGAAGCAACAAACTCGCTGCAAAGGCATCAAAAGCAACATGGAACTTGTAAAAAAAAGCGTTCCCCAAAGGTCGAATTTAGGTCCTGATTTGTTTAAAATTTATATAGATGATATAGCATGGCTAAATTTAAAGGGACTCTTACGGCTCTTTGCCGCGGATGCTGTCATTAAATATTCCACAGACACGGAAATAGAGTTAAGAGAGGCCATACAAAACGATCTATGTAATATAGAAGAGTGGTTAGACAAAAATAAAATGTCCTTAAATATTAAAAAAGTATAATTCTCATTTTCGATAACAAAATCCTTAATTTCCACAATATTAAATATAAAAATAATGATATTAATATAGTAAAAAATTGCAATTATCTAGGTCTCGTAATAGACAGTAAACTTACATGGCAAGAACATATAGACCTCGTCATAAAAAAAATCACTCCATACGTTTTTATATTAAAAAGATTACGAAAATAGTTCGATAGAAACACATTATTCATCATATATTCGACATACATTGCTTCTAATTTAACTTACTTAAACCCATTTTGAAATAATGCGTCACAAACACATATTAAAAAAATTGATATTGTTGACAAGAGAGCAATAAAAATTATTAATTTCTATCGTCATAAATATCCCACAAATTTGCTCTACTCGGCGCAATATTTAAGTTTTCAAGTTATTTGTAAAAGAGAGTTAGTTATCTAGCCTATAAAATAATTAACAATTTATTAAACATAACTTTTTAATTAATCGAAATATTGATATCCATAGCTACAATACTAGAAACTAATGAATTTCTATCTTTCTTTATTTAAAACGAATAAACAAAAAAACAATGATGTATACACAAGTTTAAGTGCATTTAATTATTTAAGTAATGAACTAAAAAACATGTCCTCGTTTAGTTTATTTAAGAAAAATATTAGGGATCTTCCTAAACACAAACTTAAAGTAACATAACTAATACGTAACTAAATTTAAAATATATTAAAAAAATCAAAAAAAAAAAAATAAAAAAAAGGAAATTAAATAATCATGCAAAATAGTTTAGCTATATGTAATAATAACTTGTTTAAAACGTTACAATGTTAATTTGTATGCAATGAAAATATATAAAATGACAAAAATAAAAAATAATATAAAAAAAAAATAGATAAAGCAAACTGTTTAGAATATAAAATTTGAAATTGTTACTTAATATAGTAATACTAGATTTAGATTTAGATAAATTTTGAATATTGAATCTTAAATTAATTTTTCTTTTCGTTTTTTAACACATCTGTATATTCTAAAAAAAATGATTAGACCACGCAGCTGTTTTTGCTAAGGTCAGTAAGAAATTATATAAATGTCAATTTTCAATTAGAATTAAACTATGTTGAATTTATAAAAAAAAAAATAAATAAAGAAAAAAAAAAATAAAAACAATGCTGCTAAAATATTACCAGATAAAATTCAAACTAAACAAGTAAATATAATAAAAAACACAATAAATGAAAGATCCATGTTCCTGGTACCTACTAATGATCAATTATTGTATAATATTATTATGAATCTAAAAGATATTTCACCTGGCTCTGATAATATAGCAGCAAAAGATTTAAAAGCTGTAGCTAATATAATATCCCCCTTAATATATTAATGATTTTGTTAATGATAGTTTTCGCACAGGAAATTTTCCTAATTCATTAAAATGAATTACTGTAGTTCCAATATACAAAAGTGGTTCTCCTTTGGATACGTCTAATTACTGGCCTATAACACTTGAGTAAAATCAGTATGAGCTGCATGAGTAAAATATTTGAAAAAATAATCAATAAAAGAATATGTGAATTTATCAAATGATCTACCTGCATTAACTATGCTAACTCATGTGTTGATGCTGCGCGATATGTTGTTATGGATTTATGTTGAAAGTAGTGCATTAGGAAATAGTTGATATCCGATCCGTTTAATTTTTGTTATTTTAATAAAAAAAAGTCAATGGAATTTTGGTACAGTTAGCGGTTTAATAAAAAGTCAATGGAATTTTATTAATACAGTTAACGGTTCTTAACTGCTCTTTTCTTAAGACCAAATGTCCCCATTTGGCCACTTGTAATAATCCTCTTCCCTGGAACATATGGTTTTATATGTGCTACCGTTTCTTGTTTTCAGGTTGGATCATGATTGCTAACTGTTGTAGATTCTTGAATTTTCGATTACTGTATTCCTCTATGGTGCGTTGTTAACATTTAGTTTAGTTCGTTTCTTCTGGATTACGAAGAAAAGTATGAGTAATATTATGCTCATAAATATGGATATTGGTCCATAATTTATTATTCGTTCGACGAAACTTTCAGTTTTCACTGAATTTAATTCCTTCGTGTTGTTTATGTGGATTTCTTGATGTAACTCCAAAGACAAATGCTGATGTAATTTGTTTCCATGAGATACGGTTTTAAAATTGCTGGCCACACTCTTATGCTTGAAACTTTCTTTGAAGCTTTTTTAGTTAAATAAATTTTTTAATATATTACACCATCATCACTTTATTTTTATAATTTTATGTTTACTATTAGGTACCAAAAGCAATTAACTAGTCTTTAATTTTTTTTTTATTTACCAAAACAATCAAAACTAGTTTTTAACCTACTAACCAAGATTAACCTACATTAAACCCATCAATCAAAATGTAGGTCAGTGGGTGTTGCAATATGTGCATGCTCTTTTCCCATGACAGACTGCCGGGATAACTATTTATACATATGTCGCATTCAAAATTATTTAGTGATTTTGTATACTTTAAATCTATACTTTTTTGTTTAGATAGATGATATATGTTTAGACAAATGTAAGGGGTTTAATCTAAAAGCTGTGAATTGTACAAAATAAGATACGTGCAGCAAATGCCTTCAACATCACAAAAGCAGGAATTGAAATGAAGATGTAGTTATTAAATGCATTAATTGTTTAAACTTGGTTTAAATGTAGATCATAAAACTTTCAGGGTATCATGTGCAATTTACCTGAAAAAGTTAAATAACTCAAGATAAAAAAATTGGGTATTAGCAATCAAAGTTAATTGAGAAAGAAAACAAAATCTCAATTTTATTGGATATGAGTAGCGAAAACATTAAAAAGGCCAAAAATAATTCTAATAGTGATAATAATAATAATAATAATAATAATATTAATAATAATGATAATAATAACAATAATAATAAGAACAATAATAATATTAATAATAATATTGATAATAATATAGAAAATAAATTGGAGATTTAAAAGAAGTTGTAACCAAAACAGAGATATCTAATAAAAAATCTGTTAAAAGTGCAAAAAGGAATGTTATACTTAAATTATTAACTTTCAAAAAGAAGAAAAATAATAATAACAATTATAGTAATAAATTTAATTCTTATAAAGAATATTGCAAGATATAGTGTTAACAATGAAAATTATCAGATTGAAAATAATAGTAATAATCAAAATAATAATAATATCAATAAGAACAATAATGTTAATAGTAATAACATGAAGGTTCCTAAAGATAATGCTAAAGAGCAAAATCAAGTTGGAATTCCAACAGCTGAATATGCTAATTGAATTAAGGGTGAAACAATAAATGTGGGCAGCAGTAATATCGAAATGTCTAATAAAAAAAGCTTTATAAATACGCTAGCACCACAGATTATTAGATTAACAAGAAATGTAATTATATCTGATGATAATGTTATGCTACTTCTTGATTTAGAGAACATAGAATATACAACAATGTTAGATTGTTTTTGTCGTATTTTTATGATCATGATGATATCTGTTATAAGGGGATGACGCAAACTGGTCTAAAAGTACTTATACATCAAGAATGATTGCCAAATGACTATCAAGAACTTTCTTAGTTGTACTTTAGTTATCATGAAACTACAGGAATATCTCGAAATGAAGTGCTACAAGATCTAGCTGATTTTAGGAGACATGTAAATAATAAATACAGAGATCATCTGCGAAGAATTAGAAAATCATGGCAAAATTATATGATTGGAAAACCATAATGCTGGATAACCTATTGAATATGAAGATGGTGCATTTTAATGCTGAAAATATGAGGAAAAATCTGAACGAAATAGAAACATTTATAAAAATTAAAACTGGTTTTGATAT